>JAVQJL010004029.1:0-20602 GCA_036024295.1 Nannoperca obscura
TCAGTGACTGAGTGTTCGCCTGTGGGGTTCTGCCACCCCCCCCATTAATCAAAGCGCTGTTTGTTCCCCCCCCCCCCCCCCCCTCTCTCTCTGTCTCTCATTTCCCATTCCCAGTCCCAGCATTTGCATTTGTACCCTTTCAGCTGTTCATTAACACTTGATGAATGCTGCTGTGTAAAAAGGTTTCCTTAAAGTCATTTAATTTGTGAGTCATGAATATTTCCTGCACCCCCACTCAACCCCCCCACGCCCATCAGCGCACTCTTTTTCTGGCTTCACGGCTGCAACACGGTTTCTAATGCAGGTCATCTGTCAGATATACTCCTTATTATCTGTTACCTCTGTAGATGTGACACAGTCCACCAGCACCTCCTTTCACCCTCCAGCAACCTGAAACCTTTGAATATGGGCAGAACCGGGAAATTGGAGTGGACTGACATCACATCACTGTAATGTCTCTCTTTTTCAACCTCTCTTTTTTTTACCCGACACACAGCAGAGCCCCCCACCACCACCAGAGCCAGAAGGGAGATAGGTTGTTGGTTTGTTACTATCATGGAAGCATAACTCAACAGGCCTACTGGGTACAGACCCAAGGGCAAAGTACAAAGAGACACAAACAACCAAAAAGAGACACACAACGACCACAAAGAGAAATAAAATGACCACAATGACACACAAAAGGTTTTCAGTCTTTCAGTATGGGGGTCTTGTTCCTATGTGGGAGGGGTGGAGGCTTTTTATATGTTTGTATCCAGGAGCCCATCTGTCCATGGATGTATGCTGTTTAGAGTTAAAAATAGCAGCTGTTTGTTGATGAAAACTGTGCCCCAGTCTGGTCCACCGCACTCAAAAGTTTCTAAATCCACCGTTGCCCACACATCATCTCTGGTCACTCATATTGCCCTGCTGTCTATCACTCTATTTCAATCACTTTCACTGTCATTTCTTTCCCTCTGCCTCACTTTTTTCTCCTCTTACTGCTCTTTCTCCTCATGTGGCCTGATTTTGCACTTTGCAGCTGCCATTAGTCTAAAGTACTGTCTCTCATGCATTAACCATTGGCCCATATTGGCTCCCATTAGATCTGCCATCTTTCATGGAGGAAGAGCCGAGGTGTTGGAAGGCAGACTGAGTGCAGGGGCCTGATGCTTTTACAACAGCCACAAGACGGGCAACCAGCTTGTGCTTTTTAACATCCTGCTCTCTCATACCTTTAGCAAAAGTTAGCGTTTTACAACGGGAGGTTTCATATTAACTGCAGCAGAGGAACAAAATGAAACACGCTTTCATGAGCCTAACGACTCGTATGCTAATTGTGATTGGTTGATTTGCTGCGCCGCTGCCAGATGGAATACCGATTGAGGGACCAAGGCTTTTTGATGATGGGAACGTGAATGTTAAGACATAATCACATCAAAAATGACCTTTACCGCCCTTCTGCACCTGTTGGCTCTCTAATTGGCAAAGTGTTTTGATGTTTCACTTTGTGTAAATAATTGCAATCTTTATTCCAGCCGTATCGACTTGCACTGCCAGTGTAATATTAGCAGACAGAGGTAAATGTTAACTTACTGCAGTCTTATCTGCAGTATTTGGGGTTTGTCACATTGCTTTGCTGTCTGAAAGATCCATCCTCTAAAATATCTGTTAATATCTACCACATAACTATATTTTCAAAGGTAAGACCAGCTCCTTTGCCTTAAAGTTGACCTTAACCTTTTACAGTGTAAAATAAACAGTTTAGTATTTGGGCTGGGGTTAGTCTTGAAGGGATGGATCAGGTCAAATATAAGAAATAAGGATTCAAGTCTGTTCTATCTGTGTTTTTATGTTGTATTCTTTGTACTGTTCGTAGCATCTGACAATTAGAGCTCCTGCTGGTTACATTTACAGCAGGTATCAATTAGCTCAAATAACAGTTTTTATGAAATTAGGTCCAGGTAAGTGCCTATGTTTTACCTAAATGGCGCATTGTAATTACTAATTTAAATAATTTGCTTTGGCACTGGCTCTGTCTGTCAGATGCCATTGTTTGGTCACATTTACCAGAACCTCACCTGTGTGAATCTATATGCTTTCAACACAAGGAGCTTCAAACTGAATAAAATCCTTCGTCTTTATGAGGGCAGGAGAATTTCATGACCGTCAGCAGCATGTTAGGTTAGGGAAAGAATGAACTGTTTGCTAAACAACAGCCCCAAGCAGCGACTGTCAAGTCATAGCTTAGCAACCGTAACTAGAGCTGTGTCGTAAAATGCAGTGCACTATGAGAACCCGGACGGTGCACTCATAACGGTCAAAACGGTGACTCTGCACACTTATCACACTTAGTGGTTGGGCGGAGTTGTAGCTTCTTTTTTTTCCCAAAACACAAGAAGAAAATGTAAAGGCTGAATTAGACAGTGTGCTTGTCTGCTCGACTACAATAGATTTTAAATGATTTAGTAGCTTTTATTGCTTTTCTATTGCTAACCTTGAGACTAGAGATGTTTAACTTGTATTTCCTCTGATTTTATTTGTATCTTAACATGAGAAATACTAATAACCATGTCGCACAAGAGATTTCAAGGCTTTGTTAAATTCACACAAACACATTTCTGATAAACTACTTATGATAAACCTTAAAACAACAATAAATATTCCTTAAAAAAACAAAAACTGGACAAATGATCAAAATGTAGTTGTTTGGTGGAAAATAGAAAGGGTTTGACTGCTGTAAGACTGCAGCGTAGGTATTGTGTAGTTACAGGATATTCTGGTGTGACTTCCTCAGTTTGCATGTTGGATTAAGCACAGTGAGCTCTGTAAGACCCCAAACCCTGCAGCCAACAGACAGAAACACACTGGGATAAGATACTGTAACTGAGAAAGACAGCTTTGGCACTCTTTGGACAACTTTGAATTCCTGCTTCATCAAAACATTTTGAACTTTAATCAGTTTGAAGAAACACTGCAGAGCCCTAACTGCATCTTTTAGTGTTTGTGAAAGAGAGGGGGGATGTGGAATGATGGCTCTATTTTGAGCTCTTGGTGCGTTGCCTTGCTCGCAAGGAGAATGTTTGTTTTCCTTTTGCTACTAAAACAGTCTCTTTGAGTCCCCGCAGGACTCGGAGGCCTCCACTCTTCCAGCCTTGATATTGATGCAATTTGATGTTCACATCTGTGTATCTGTAAGGCATTTTTTTCTCTGGCTGGTTTCTTCAAGCACAATATATACTGTATTCTGTGTGGCAGTGTTTCTCAGTATGAGCTGCTCTTGCTTTCTATCCTTCCGTGCTTATTCAGACGATGAAGAGTTTATTTCACCATGAAGTGTAACACAGCATTGCCAAAGCTTGCCAACACACATGCACATTGTCTAAGTCAGAATTGCTATTAACCCACTGGCAAAGGGAGAAACAGGAGGGAGAGTTTGCTGAGGTTTAGATGCTAAGTCAAGTTTGGTTTTGATTGGCTCACATTCAAAGTGTATGGTGGCTAAGGGTGTAACACAAAGCTACTATCAGTATTTACATCTGTTTATTTCACTCCAAGAGTCTACACACAGAGGTGCCAAGTGCGAAATGTCAGCAAAGTCAGCATGCTAACATGCTCACAATGACAATGCTAACATGCAATGTTTAGCAGGTACAATGTTTACCATGTTCACCATCAAGGATTAATGTGTTAGCATGCTAACATTTGCTGATTATTAATTTGTTTGTAGTGGACAAATTCAAATGATTTTGACATGATGATGGTATTAGAAGAAAAGTTAGAGGATCTCCAAAGGCATATCCAGTTAGTAGATTTTTAGATGTTTTGCTGAATAAGTAAAATGTTTCACCTGTAAAAAGTCAGGAGATGACTAAAGTCATTTGGATTCATCATCTGGGGACCGTGAATGGCAACATTTCATGGCAATCCATCAAATAATTGTTGCGGTATTTCAGTCCCAACCAAAGTGGTCGGTTGAGTAGAAATTGGAAATTGTCTGGATTCCTTCTTTGTTTTGAAGGATTGTCATTGTCATTTCTACTCCTATGAAATGGGAGGCAACACTTCTGGTGAAACATTATTGAAGAGGAACCCCGCTGAAGTGAAAAATATCTGCGGCTTTGTGTTTTTGGCTTTGGCCACTAGCAGGCCTTGTTTACACAAACAACAATCTATTAATCAAACTATTGATGCTGAAGAAAAAGTCTAAATCTGATGATTTTTCTCTATTGATTTATGGACATTTATGGACAGCTGCTGATGGTAACGAGGTTTTTATGGTTTAAATTAAACTGAGTTGGAAAATGTTTCAGTTGGGGGACATGGGAAGAATCTGTATCTGTTCACATCCTGATAATATATTCATATTTGGCCTTTGGCCCTTCATGAAGAATATTACACTCAATATTGGATTGCTGCAAATCCATTCCTTATACTTTGCTGTATTTTATCTTATCATTGCAGGGTGAAGAGTATCTACAGGCCAAGCAAACATCCTGGACATGTTTCCAGTTCATTGGAGGGCAAACACACAGTCGTGCAGACAGCTGACAGCTGAGGAAGTTAATCCAACTATTTGCTGCCTGAACGTCAAAGAAGAAGAAGGCAAAGAAATGGGAACAAAATGTTGAGCTGGAACGAGCAGACGTCTGTTCTTATTCCCATATCCCATGTTTTAACAAGGTCTTGAGGTCACTCAAATGATGAATTTGTGAATACTTTTAGGTAGCTGGTAAAACTGACCAGAGCACGACCACCAAAGCCACCAACCCCTGTTTTTCCAGATATAATAATATTTTGGGTAATTGAAAACATAACAACAAGAGGAGGTTATGTGTTGTATAGTAGCTATTAAAAGAAAAAACGAATTAATTTGAATTTGTCATCAGTCGATGTGTTTATGTTTATATTGTCACCTGCTGCTGTGATTGTGTCATGATTTAAGAACTTGGTGTGATGTGCTGCTGCATATATGGACAGGCGTGCTGTTTTGCTCAGCAGAGTCAATGTTTTAAAAAAGGCTGTGGTTGGTAGTGCTGTCGGAATAGTGAGAAACATACTGTATTACAACATGACTCTTGCTCTTGTAGTTTTGACTGACATTGGTGGTGATTTTATACTGGTGACAAGCTTCTTCTTATAGCAAGTGGCCAATCTGTGCTACCTTTTAGATGCGTCGGATTCATTTAGATGCATATTTGCTCTCCTGCCAAGAAATTGTATTACACCTGCAATATCTGAATAAGACTCAAGCAGATGCGAGTGATGTGGCCATGGGCGATAGGAACTTTTTTGCCCTGGGCTTCACCCCTCAGGCTAAATACAGGCTGCCCTACCCTGCTGGTGAAGGTTGGCCAGGCTGTATGCAACATGAAAGGAATACAATCAGGGTAATCTTTTTATTTACAATGAATGTCCTAAAAAGATGCTAGAAGTGAACATCAGTCAAACACAAGACAGCACAGCAGAGAGCTCTTTGTAGGGAACATGCAAATACAGTGTTATCATGAAACACAGGAACATTATCTAGAATAAATATATCTGAAACCCATTGGCCTATCCTGTGATCTTTCAATAAACGTTTCCATATTTATGAACTTTATTGACATCTCTGTGTCTGAACAGACATTTGCATGAAGTCAACCTCTTGTATATTTATCAAAGGTAAGTTTCTTTCTATGAAACCAGGCTTAGTGTGCATTTTCTGGACCCTCTATTGCTTCCCCTCCACTCCATGAGGTCACATCGAGTGTTATTCAATCCACATATTTTCAGAACATAGAAGGTAACTGAAGACGAGGAAACATACAAACCGCACACAGACAAGATTAGGAAATGGTATGGTCCCTCCCTTTTAGAGGTGTTAGTATGAGCCACAGAGTCCCTCTGATGCTCTACAAACATATTGAATTTGTTAATGAGCAACAGGGCCTGTAATGAAAATTAAATAGCCCCTAAAGTGTTTATTGTCCTGGAAAATAATTAAATTTTATCCCAGCAATTCTCTCTTGTTTCTGTCTCTGTGTTTTGAGAAAAGAGGGGAAGAATATGATTAAAGAGACAAAGAAAAGTCGTCCTTGATGACAAGGAAACTAACTAACTAACTAACTAATCAAATCTAACCCCCCCTCCCCCTCCCCACTGACCCATCACTCCCTCTTCCTTCCATCCTTCATCCCCACTTCCCTTTCACTCTCCCTCTTACCTCTTCAGCTTTAATACCAATTCTCAGAGGTCTGACTGTGCATATAACCCTCCACGGCTTGATAGACCTCTGATAAGCAGTCTGTCTCCTCTCCCCGAGGACCCGGGGTTTGAGTTTTTCTTTCTGACCTCTCTTTGAGGTCCAGGTTTCTTCCCTGTGGAGGAGCCAGACCCAAAGCTCTCATCCGATGACCCATCCGAGGGAGCCACGCAGAGCTGACAGGATCAAAAGCAAAGGCATTGAGCTAAGGGAATAGAAAGCTCTGTACATGTTCAGATTGGGGAGGAGAGATGAGACTCACCAGCGTTTTATGTATGTTTCTCTCTCTCTTTCTTTACTGTATATACGTCAGGTCAGACGTGTGGCTGCATGCTAATATATTCAAGCTCTCTGTGGCATTGTATTTTTCCTTTGCTGAAAGTCCCTGGCAGAGGTGTGATGTGCTGACCACTTGATGTTAGTAGGTAGATGTAAACAGAAGCACTGAACCAGAAAGAGAAGAGGACATGTTTTCCCACAAGACAACACAGTTAATCACATGATATTGTTGAAAGGTTCTATTGGGTCCCACAGTGGGGGCTGCTGTAAGAAGAATTACACTAGTTTGACAAAGGCAACGTGCACTTGGGAAGTCTGTTTCTTTATTTTCACTAACTTTACCTGTGTTTAAGGGTCAGTTCACCCAAATTGCAAAAAGACATATGTTTTTAATTACTCTATATTAGTGTCTAGCCATGTAGATTGTTTGTCTTTATGTGTCGAGGTTCTTAGATAACCTCAGTCTGATATATCTGCTGCCAACCCAACACGATGGGGGTGAAAGGGATGTTGTTCACTGTACTCTGAGCCCAGTCACAGTGGTGCTTTCAGCTAAATGCTAACATCTACATGCTAACTTGCTCACAATGACAATGCTAATATGCTGATGTTTACCAGGCATGCAGTAATGTTTACCATGTTAACTGTCATAGTTTGTTACTTGGCATGCATTTGCTAGCTAGTTCAGGCAGTCACTCCCCACTCCCCACTCTGCTGAGATGATGCTTCCTAGTAGGGAGTGATGAGGTAGGGGGCCTAAACACTGAATATTAAGTTGTTAGTTGGCTGACTGAATTAACTGCATTACATCTGCAATGTTTTTTTGTTTGTTTTTTTTTATTTGGGTGAACTGACCCTTTAAACAACGTCTTTTTATTGAAAAACCTCCCATCTTTTACATTCAGGACACCTGCAGCAGGCAAGTTTTATTCTTTAAAAACACTCTAAAAATACTGATTCAGTGGAAACCAGTGGCTCCACCTTCATGTAATTTCTGGCTGTGTGATTTCTTGTCATTCTTGAAATTTGACTAATTTAAATTGGATTCAGTGGAGATAATTTCTACTCCCACTGGCAACCCATAATCCCATAATCTAATAATAAATTAGAGGCTTGTCACCTGACGAGACTGTGAAAAGCAAGTTATTTTAAATCATAAATCCTTAATGGGATCTGGAGAGGTGATTTTTGTGACATTTGTGTTTTTGCATATTTTTTTGTATTAGTCCTGCTCAATTTCTCATTCATATTGAACAATAATCCCTATGTTGTATACGACACTCTTGCAATTCTGTGTATTACTGGCCAGGATTGGGTGGTAAAGTTGTTGGAGTGAAGGGGTGATGGGGGGGTTTAAAACATAACAAGCCTACAGCCATGCTAAAAGCAAGGCTTTTAGCTTATTTCAGCATGCTCCCAATGATATTGCTAACATTCTGTATAGTAGGTATAATGTTTACCATGTTCGCTATCTGAGTGTATAGCGTAAGCATGCTAGCATTTGCTAATTAGCGCTAAAGTAAAAGTAAGTGGCTGATGGGAATGTCAATCATTTTATCAATTTTCAGTCAAGAACCAAAGTATTGGACAAATTAGAATTTTGACCTGATGATGTTGCTGGATGAAAAGTAAGAGCATCACCAAAGTTATAACAATGCATCCTAAGGTAGATCTGCACCTTGTTTCATGGCAAACCATTCAATAGGTGTTGAGACATCTGGTTCATTCAAACGGTTGTTGATGCACACCATGATGACAAGGCCTTTCGTGCCTCTGCAGACAATGCAGCCGTGACCTCCTGAAGACAGCAGCTGGCAGAGACTTGCTCAACCCAACTCTGTTGATCACCAGCAATGAAAAAGCAGATCAGTGACAAGACAGTCTCCAGGATAATACGGATTAGGTTTAGGTGACAGTCGCAAAGACTTGGGGCGCTTTTCTTTTTAAGTTTCAAGAGAAAGAACATTAAAAGCAACATCAAAGGTCAGAAGATAAAATGCCAGTGTTAGCTGTGGGGGGTAAACCCAGGCACCAAATGCAAACATAACAGATTGTGTCTCTAAAGAACATCAGATCAATTATTCATAGACAGAAGAGAATACAACTGGAGACATACTTACGGTGAAATATAAGCCACAATTTCAAAGTAGCTGAGATAAATTCAGACACTCGAATCAAACGGAATATAGATTTAGACAAGGAGATACAAACAATGCCCAAGAGTTGCAAACAATATATCAATATATCTACTGTGATCTACCACGTATGTTAGATATTTTAGTTTGCAGCTCTTTTTCATGAAGTCTGAAGCTTGTTATTTTACTTCGAAACAAAAATTACTTGACAATTACTTGACCTTGGCAAAGTAGAAAAACTAGTTTCTTTGTGCTTGCTCTTACACCAGCTTGAGGAAATATCCGGCTGACTTGACAGTACTATATCTCTTTTCATCTCTGCCACAAGAGAGACAGAGTTCCTGGTCTGATTTTCAACATCAATGGGACAATATAGCTCTGAGCTTAACTGCCAGGTTCTCTGTACCACACGTACCATAACTACGAACCCATCAGTGAACAACATTTACTAAACACTTAACCACTAAAATGCCACTATTCTGCATTTTGACATACATGAAGAAATTAGGCTGATGTGTGCGTCTTCACATCAGTTAAAACAACACTTAGCCCTCGTGGTTGTTCCAGTGAGACAGGTATGTTTTGGTGATCATGGGACAGCACTTTAATAGCAATAGTGCAACAATAAAGTGCTGTCACAAGGAGAGAAATAATAAAGAAATTGTCTTTGTAGCTGCACTTATCAAGACCCCACCATGGGGACCTAGAGTTAAGACATAACCTATTTACCTTTATAATGTATATATCATTCCTGACATTTGTTTTAAATGAAAAAAGTACACAAAAGCAAGTTTACAGCCATGCTAGCTTCCCTATGAGGCTGTGCTAACATCAACATGCTAAAATGCTCGCATTGAGAATGCTAGCATAATGTTTACCTTGTTTAACTATCTTATTTTAGCATGTTAGCATGCCTACATTTGCATACATTTATCCACTTAAATGTGTGGGCCACATCCCATGGTAATCCATCCAACAGCTGTTGAGACATTTCTGTCAAAATCCCAAATGTGAACCTCATGGTGGCGCTAAAAGAACCAAAGCGTTAGACCGGCCAGCTGACATTGCCTTCCCTACAGCAAAGCCACAACACGGCTGGAATCAACTGCTGTCCTAAAACCAAGGTTTAAAAATGGCCTACATGTACAACAAGCAGATCCTGTCATTATGTTATCTATAGAAGAGATGGAATCAGATGATCGACAGAGGAGCAAGAGCTGAGGTCACATTCAACTAGAGCCAACAAGTATATATGTTGTCACCTCAAATGCACCTGCGCTCCATCAAAGTGTTCACTTGCCCTTATTGTATCTCCGAGTGTCACACAGCAGCACCGGTGATCACTTGACTGCACGTCTCCCTGCCTGAGCTCATTAAGAACAATGTCTGTAAGGATGCATGAACATATACATATTCCCTGACCCGGTTTTGTGTGATGCTGCGGTTGCTGCAGCTGAGTGTGATCACAGGGCCATCTATAAATAATAGTGCAGCAGTGAGTTGGCTCCATTTTGTTCTGACCCTGCAGAGTGACTGATTTTAGATCGAGTCTCTGGGGGACCCAGTGATACTAACATCAAGGAGAGTCTACAGTATGTGCTGTTTAGGGGTTTGAGGTGGAAAGTTACAGTAGGTTTCCACTTCTCCCATGGGTGTAGTGTGACTTGCAACATTAAAGCCATTGTTGTCTAATATCTCCTTTGTAGTCCTCAACATGATCAGCCAAAAGTGTAAAGGCTACAGGACATAATCAGGTTTAAGAGAACAGAAAAATAGCAAAAAGCAGCATTAACTGGGTTAAGTTTAAAACTATTTTATTTTTCATTCAAGGATGCCAGTTAACTAAGTAACTGTTCTCCCAGAAAATCATAAATTGTATTTCTGCTTCCAGAGCATCTCTGCCTCTAAAGAATATTTGAATTTATCTTTCTGACCAGCAAATGGTCAAAAGTCAAATCAAAGTGGCAATATAATGGCTTTTGATTTGCTTTTTCACAGACTAATTATACAGAAATTGTGTGGGAGGCTACATTTCCCATAGTGCTCACACGTTACTTCACAGTTATTTAACACAATTTCCTTTGCACATAAATCCACTGAGTGCAATTCCCCAACTCAGTGACAAAGACAAAATCCTAAGGTAAGTGACAAGTATTTCTTACGGACACATGAGGCATTCATCACACGAATCAGGGACAGCGTTGTTAAGCTCAGTGGGAGAATCACACGCAGCAATCCTTTCGTTCCCTTTCAGCCCTCTCTGAACTAATGAAGAGTTATTACTGAGGTTAGTCGACCACAGGAAAAACCCTGTTGCTGTCTCTCTCGCTGAGGAATTAAAGTTAATTGACTGTACTGGGGATTATGTGTAGGCCAGAACCAAATCAGTTTGCTGTTTGAGTTGCAAAGCCATCCCACATCTTCAAATTGAAGTACTGCTTTCAAACCATACATCATTGTCCTCTATATTGTTGTCACTTTTAAGAACTCCTGGTGGCAATAATGATGCTACAGTCTGTTTTTTTTTACCATTCATCTCAAACTGAGCTTAGACCACAAAATCCCTGACTTTCTTATTTCAAACCGTTCCCTTAGGATGATACTTCTGTACTTACACCCAGGCTGTAATAATCAATAACTCATTCCAGCTGGGTGTTTAATGCCCCAGTGTCATGCTGCCAACTGCTCTATGACTGATAAAAGGCCGCTAATTTAAAACATACTTACAGTCAGCTGAAAGAGAGCAGCACAATATGTATATTTTTAGCGATTATCAGGGAAACTGGAGGACTTCAAAAGTACAGAAGTGTTTTTCTTTGTATGGCTGATACCAACCAACTTAACCAAGCCTCAAATAGAATGAATACATCCACAACAGTCTAAGTCAACTGTGTAAAAACCTAAAACTTGAAAAATGGTTTCCAAAAAAGTAATTGAACAAACTAGTATATGAAGCATTTTAGCCATTATAGGGAAACAACTGATGTTTTTTAATGTATTCTGCTGTTTGCATAAAATAAAAGTGGTTTCCTGCATTTAAATCAATCGAGCAAATAAACATTATCAGGTGGATATCGGGCTTTCCAAACTAATGGTAGTCTACATTTAATAAATTACTAATTCTATGCCCATTGTAGTATTATTAATGCACTAATGCCATTAGAGACCTCATGCTTAATGATGCATATTGTATATATAGCTTTACCACAAATAGCACAAGGACAGTAGTCAAGTCAAGTCAATTTTGTTTATATAGCCCGATATCACAAATCACAGCTTTACAATCTACAGCACAACAGTCCTTTACTGCCTTATCTTTTAATTATGTTCAGTTCGAGCATCTCTGTAGGAGAATGTTTTGAGGTTTTTTTACTTTAAAAAAGTGAAGAGGAGTAAAAGGATTGTATACAGCAATCAGAGGTTAGGTAGCCTCTATGTAGCCTGAGGGGCGAAACACAGGGCAAAGATTGTCTGTGGAAGAGAGTGTGTGTGTGTGTGTGTGTGTGTGGATGGGGGGGTATTTGAACAGTCCTAATTGATTTCATTACCCAACATTCCCCAGTTCTGCAGCTCTACAAACATTTTTTTTGCCTTTTTTAGCTCCTTGTTTTGGTCTTAACTAACAGGGAGTGTTTGGTAAATCACAGATGAAGTTACTAATTATCTGGTGAACATCATCAACACCTAGATAATTATTTTCTTACTTGAATATTGCACTTATTCATCTTGTGGCCAGGATGGAATCCTAATGTTGCTCTGTGCTTGTTGGATGTGTCAATAGGCAGCTGTGTGGACTTTGCTCATTACAAGAATCTAAACAGAAACTCCAATCAATCACAAAGTGTTTGGGCATTTTGTTTCAGTTAATGTAGCGAACATCATCACATGCAGTACAAGACACAAACCGCATGGTGTTTCAAATGTGGAGCCAGCCCAGTCAAATCCTGAATGGTTTCTGAGTGACTTGCTTGAGGGCAACTTCACATGTGATAGGTCGACAGTCAGGCCTTCTGGGTCAGTTGTTTTCTCCAAGAATCAATGGACATTAAGATGTTTTTTGTTGAACTTATTCTATCAGCCCAGTGGCATCAGGCGAGCAGACGGCAAGCATCATATCTGCAAGCTTTTCATCCAGCTACTACCATACCAACCATGAGGCTTTTATTTAAATCTAATGTCTCCAGAGTCATAGTTATGACTCAAACAACCTTTGATTTTTACAACCTATATTACAGAAGGTCAAGGTCAGTTTGGACCTTTGAAGGCTGATGCAGCTAATGTTTAAGCTGAGGTTTTCACTTATAATCAATATGACCCTGCAGAATGCATTTGTGTCCAGGCTGGAAAATGACATGGAGTTCCTGTCTGTCAAAGTATTTTGCCTTTATAAATTAAAGTTCATTTGGTTACAGCTTCCCAGGCAGCATTGTTGAATTATTTCTTTAGATTGAGAACTGCGAGTGAGCTTTGCAAACTTCTTAGTTCCTCCACTGCTGACAGAGCATAAAGACAGACAAAGATACAGACTGAGTTTGGATTGATATGGGATTTTGAAGAACACATTTCCAGTATTTTTAAACTACATTCAAGATCTTAACATTTTGACACTTCGAAATATCCTGTTTTTCCAGCAGTTTTATTCTTTTCAGAGTAGGAAACCCACTAAAACACCCAGCAGACCATACAAAAGTCTACCATGGTAATATATGTCTAGTTCACAGTACCCTTCACACATATTTAATGGTTGAAGATAACGTTAATATGGTGTAAATGAGATTATCAAATCAATTACAATTTCATTCTAGGTTTTAAATACTTTAAACCTGCACTTTCTGGCCACTTAAGGGCTCTGACAAACAAGCTAACACTAACTTTTTACCACCCTTTAAGTTGATATGGTGAACTTGTTAGTAAAAAGTTGCTTATTTACAAATCCAGCAGTTACAGAGCAACATTATTATTCATTTGGAGTGGTGTTTCTGGTTTCTGGTCTGTACCAACTCTGGCTCAACAGCGCTTGCTACAAAGCTACGTAAAGCCGAGGTGAGCTGCAGATTCAGGGGATAATTAGTTTCATCACTGTGAGCGACCACTTTCCCATTGTTTTCACATTCTTTAATGATACATTGTTATTATAAAATGATCAATAATAGCCACTTTGGGGGATTTTGTATGATAACAGACATTAACAACACTCACTGGTCAATTAATGACATTTAATATAAAAAAATCTTGAGTCTAACCCTAGCACAAATATATGGGCATGGAGTGGCCTGGCTAAATTCAGAGCGATCCCACCTATCTTCATTGAAATCTGTCTCATCCCCCTTCCTGAGGTTAAATACACTGCTTTGTCCGTCCACAGGTTTTTAATAAGTAATGTTTGTGGTGCATTGATGGGCCACATTTGGGCTTTTTGAAACAAGGGGCTGAACTCTTCAGCGACCTCCCGTTTCATCACTCTGAATCATTCATTATTCCTTTGTGAGCAAAGAGCTGCAGGAGGCTCAGCTGCGTAGAGCAGATAGATCGGATTTGAGTCGGTCAGCCGTGTGTTTTAACAGGGGCCTCTCTTCTTGACAGTCAGCTGTAAGAAACATGAGGATCAAAGAAGGAGAAGCGCTGGAACATAAATGAGTATTGACTCTGTAGAAAGCCAACGACAGCTAAGACTAAGCTTATCGTGGCAATCTATCATTTTCACACACCAGCCTTTGCAGCGTTGAAAAGTAAGTCTCTCAGTCGGCTGAAAAACACCCAGTTCATTAACCTGTGAAAAAAATTGTTACTGCTTACTGTATATCATTAGCATTAAGCTGAAATCCTTAGGGAGGGCTTGGATGTTTGTTTGCTGTGGGCTTAAACATTCATGCTCATCCTGTTGAATAAACAGGCTCGGATTATCCTAGCAGCCGAAGACATGCTAGCTGCTCCAGCAACAATCTCCAACAGATCCACTGAGAAGCGCTGCTTCATCAGGAGCATTACAATATTTGCTCTGGATGCCGTCTGACCTCCACTGAAAATCCTTTCATTCATTCATAAAAATTAAAAAAGTAGCAGTTATATATGGGACACATTTTAGGTTGATAATGTAAAATGTTTATTTTACACATACTAAATTATGAACTTGGCAATATATTATATAGATATATTAGAAAGTCTTATGATGAGTATGATGCGTGGGCTTTTGACATCTAGAGCACGTCTGTCCATCCTCTGTTGCTCTTTCTGAGGTTTCTTCTATTTTTTGAAGACTATCATTTTAGAAAAATAACCCATTGCTAATATATATATATTTTTAAATAAAGATGCTTAGTATCATAATGTATCATGTTTTCCTTCAGTTGAATTCTATGTTAACTGTATTTTGTTTATTTTTGTAAGTCTTCAAATTTGGAAAGGAAAACTGAACAGGAAGAGACCGTGTTCAGTCACATGTTTTGCTGGAGTTACTGTGTAGAGTAGCTGAATGTGTAAAAAGATGGCCACAGCAGCAGTCACAAATAGCATAAATAGTCTGGATTCATTTCTTTAGTACTCCATCTATCCCCTCTATGTGCATATGTGCAACTAAATGAGTGTGAAGCACAGACTTGCTGAAAACAGAGCGCAGATAATGTGCTCCCCTTAAAATGCATAAACACTGTAAAAGGTCAGGTAACAAGCATGTCCTTTTTCTTAATGTGCAACCAAAACCAACAGGCTGAGCAGCAAAGTTCAGGTCAATAATAGGGTTACTGGAAGTAATAAAACCAGCTGGTGTCCATTTTTTTTCTTGATCCAACCATGCCTTAATAATAGAAAATCTCTCATTTTAAATATTCCAATTGATTCTTGTATTTTATTTATTTATTGAGACATTTCCCCCTCCGTTTGCTGCTCCAGCATCCTTGTGGATCGCTTCTGTCCTCTAGTGGAGAAAGATGGAAAGGGTCTAAAAAAGACTGTTTATTAGGAGCCAATATATGAAAGTAATGGCTTGCATGACCTCTGTGATTAAACAGTAGCTTTGTGGAGTTTTTGCAATGAATCCTCCCCTCCTTAACGCATCTATACATTTTAGACTGATTCATATTCTAAATCTATTTGCATCCAAATGTAGAATGGCTACCCTTTTTACCAATTTTATTTATTTTATTTATTTATTTAATTACAGTAGTGCATCCGGTGAGCCCCTATGGGAGTGCAATATAGTGTGGGTGGCCCAGTGGGATTTAAATCTGCCCTTGTTCTCACAGTCGCCTCTCAGCTGTGCTCTGAACAAAACTGACTCACAAAACATAAAAGTGATTAATGATTTTTAATTTGTTAGCTTGCTATAAAGGTGAAATTGTGTACCCTTTAAGATAAAGCCTTTTGGTTTCTGAAGTTTTAGTCACTTCATTTACACGCTTCTCAAAGTACCTAGTTCCGGCAGCCACACACACACACTCATCCCCGTCCTTTCTGCATCACTCTCTATCTGTCCCTGTCTCAGCCCCTGCTCACTCCTCACATGCCATGTACTTTCTTCCACCTGCCATCCTCGAGACGTCCACTAGATGCCCTCGGACTTCTCCACCAGACTTTCTCTTTCACTTGCCTCTGTGGGTTCATCCTAGTCGCCATGTGCTTTGCTGTTACGTTGCTTTCCTGCCTGGTGTTTTTGCTTTTATGTAAAATACATCTTTGAACTGAACCGCCCTGCCTGCGTTTGGGTCCTGTTATGCTTTTCCTGAGCTGTGACAGTGACAGGGTTCAGTCAGCACTTCTGTGACAGCATCAACAAAGTCTATAGGAATATTACCAAATATATGTGGACCAGTCTAGAAATATTAGTTAATGTCACTGGTTTATCTATAACCAAACTGAAGTGTTACCAATATGAATCCTTGTAGAACAACTTTTAACACATATCTACAGGGCTTGAGTAAATGTGTACTGAGTTTCTGTTAATTGTAAAATTAATTGTTTAATCTATAAAATGTCCAAAAAGCCTGAAGTCACCTCTTTGTAAATTCAGTGTGTTTGCTAAGTGGAAAATACTTATCACTAAATTAAAATGGGTTGACCTGATCTGACCTGAGACTTGAAACTGTATAAACCGGTTTGATTTAAATTACATCTCACAAAAATAGCAAACCTCATAGTACAGACTAGCTGTTGGATATTAGCGTAATCTGACATTTCCTTCTCATTTAAAACTGCAGGAATCCAACTTACATTTGGCAAAGGCCTAGCTGTACTAAGTTGGGTTGTTTTTCCACCATACTTGCTACAGCTGCTGACCAACCATAGCCATGAAGAGAGAACTATCTGAGGTCTATCTGAATCATGACACAACTCTCTCTCTACATGGCTCTGGTTTTACTAACGGTGCGCCAGCGCAGGAATGTTGCCACACTATTTAAAAACTGCATTATACTGCGAAATAGGGAGAGATTTACCTGGCGGTGATCGGATTAATCAGCATTGTGTGAACTTGTCTTGCAACACTTTGAACATAACTGACGTTCATTTATATGTAAAAGTCCTGCACTCTAATTTTAAATAAAACGGGAACTTTTTGTTTACAACCAAGCAGAAAAAAAAACTTATTGGAAGAATTGTTTTGATTTATGTCCTGATATTCTTCACATAAAAACATACTAAATGTCAGCGCACTAAATATCCACTACTGGATAAACTACAGGCCCTCTAAAGCCCAAGTCAGTTGAACATTACTCCACATCTCTCCCTCTTTCTGCTTTGTCAGCAATGGAGGAGGAAGGTAGTTAGCGGAGCACACAGCTCTCACAATCCTCAAACAGACCAGCAGTATTGTAACAAATTAACTGTATTTGACACAGAAAATGCAAATACTTGTCATTTTCTCGTAAGGCACATATCAAATTGAACCTTGATTTCTGGTTAAAAAAAAAATGTAAACACGGAAAATAAGTCTGTATATCAGCTGTAAACAGGTTTCTGCCTCTGAATTTGCTCGTTATCCGACTCTCAGATCCAGCCTGCTGACTGGATATCAATAGTTTCTTATCACAAATCGGTAACAAACATTCAGAGGGATGGGTTTGTGCAACTCAGTGACACAGACACACACTTAACTTCTGTTCAGAACAAATAGTATGAAGAACATGAAGCCATATTGAGAAATAAAGGCAAACCCTGCATTGCTTAACCGTTACATTTAGTTTGAATAATTTCCAAACTGAGGTCAGAATCTGTGTTATTGGTTTCCCGGACCTGACGGCCGTTTTCACCTTCACAAGGCCATCAATAACTAAACATTTGTGATAAACTGTCTTTGTGTAGCCTTAACTGTGACATGTATGCACACTAAAAGAAACTTAGTTTCATATTTTTTTATAATAATCATACTTTTCTGATCTTTTGTTTTGATCTGCTTTGCTTATTTTTCTCTTATTTCACATTTACTCTAGATGACAAGGGCCTGAGCAGACTTACTGAAATGCAATGTATTTTGTTTGCTCAATTGATTTCTGCAAATGATTACCAAGAAGTAAAAAAGAACTTCAATAGAAATAGACCATCTGTGTGAATGTTTTATTTTGCTTTGTTGTTTCCATGATTCACTGAGCGTATTCTTCCATATAAATCTTAGTTATACGTATACCAATAGAAGAGACATCCTGGTGTTTTCAAGGTTTTAGGGCTCCAGTGTCATGTAGGGGTTGTGTGTGGTCACTCCCCCTTCTTTTTGTTCCCTGCAAAGCCTGAAATTGCAGTTGGAGGCTGGAACAGACTTACGTAACTCATTGATCTTTTGTTGCCTGTTAAGTCCACAGCTCTTTTGGTGTATAACACTTTTTCAGTCTCCAGTCTCTACTTCTATTTGGCGGTTCAGGGTGATGAAGATAAAATGCACGTAATAACAAGAAGCTGTGTCCTTTTTTTGTGGATGCACACACTGACCTTTGTGAAAAGTCAAGGTAAGGCCTAGTGGTTCAAGTAATTTGGACGCTTTTTATCTTCCATTTAGGTTATAGTTTGATGTTTTCTTGTGGGGATAAAAATAATATTTATTTTAGTCTTAATTGCTGTCCCACAGACTGTACACTGGAAAGCTTTAAAAGGAGCACCCTATATGATACAAATTTTGACATAAGCGAGGTGGAACCCAGCTACTCTAGTGGAAAACAAGTGAGAGTGGGCTGCAGAGTTGGCTACAGTGGCTTTTTCAAACTGGTGTGTGTCCAGGGAACATGGACATCCAAAGGCAGTAAATGTCAACGTAAGTTACAGTCTTTTACTGTTTGGAACTATATATTTATTCTGCCATAACGAGTAAAGGGTATACACTCATATACATAGTGCAACATGTGATGCTGTACATATATGCTGTTTTAAGTTGTATTAAATAAAATACTATAGTTTATTATTGAATGGAAGAACCACTTGCCAAATCACTGCAATTTGGGCTTTAACAATACATTTACTCGTACTGTCTATCATTCTTACATTTTAAGCAAAATCATGTGGTCATCCCGGCGATGGCCAGTTTTCCGATTTTCATCTGGAAATAGGCAACGATTTTATCTTTGGGTCACAAGTTGTATACATCTGCCACAAAGGGTATGAAAGTATTTATCATTACAAATTCATACTGTAGTTTTGTATGTATTTTAGTGCCTGGCCATTATTCATTTTCTACATTACACTCATCAGTTACCAAATGCAAAGTCGCACAAACCGAAGGAACTGCATGGCTGACGGCTGGGATGGTGTTGTTCCTATCTGTGAAGGTAAGAGCTGAAATATGATCTTTATAATCAGGTACCTGACACACAGGGGGAAATGTCCCTTTCTTTAATATTGAACAACTTTATTGCTTACCTGTTTATAGGTTGATACATTTGAAAGATTTTTTGGCCATCCAATAGCATGTTTTTATCTTCCAGCCCAACAGTGCCCAGTGATTCATGTGGCGAATAATGTCAAGGTGACTGGGGACCCTGAGGAGGCAACCTATGGCAATGTAGTTCGATTTAGCTGCAAGTCCAACATTGAAATCCTGTCTGGGGCAAATGAGATCTATTGTGATGAAAATGGAGAGTGGAGTGCCAAATCTCCAACATGCGAAGGTAAAGCAGGCTGTCCTAAGTGAAAACAGGAAGCACAGGAACGTCTTCCTTTTAGAAAAGAAAGTGGGAGAGGGGAAGACATAAACACATACATACAAAAACACCATAGTAACCACTATTAACCACCCAGAAACTAATAAGTAACACAAAAAACAACCACTAACCACCTAACTGCCACCATGTAACACCATAATAACCAACACAATTCAGTTACCATCAAGACAACTAAGTTAGCATTCACGCCACAGCTTGTTGAACTAGCTCCAGTATTTTAAACCTGAACCCTATTTCTACAAATGTTGAAAGTAAGAAAAACAGCAGGCAAACAGAAACTCAGACACTTTCTGAGTTTATACAGTAATACACTAGTATACATTTGATGTTGCTACTGTTTGCTGTCATTTTAAAGTCAATGTTTCCTCTGTTTCACTTTAAAATGTTTCCAGTGGCATAATCTCTAGTCTCCTTATACGTTTTTTTGCACAAAACTCAGGTAATTTGTAATTTCTCTTAATTTACCTTTTCATGAAAAAATGTTCATTAAATCATGTTCATGCTTGTGTGTGTATTCTTTGACAGCAATAAAGTGTACAGTACCAAAGATTGAACATGGTCATGTGCCTGGAAATATCCAAGAGTACCAAGAACATGATGTCCTGAATTTTGTGTGCAATTCTACACATAAACGTGCTGATGTAAGACCTTCAAAATGCACAAAAGTAGGAGCAAAAGCAGACTTCATCCCCACACCTCGGTGTGAAAGTAAGTATAAAGTAATCCAGGTTATTGGTTACATCACACTGACTAATGATTATTGGTGCTGGATGTCCTGGCATTATATTCTGCCTTGTTACAACAAACTAACACATAATGTGCTTCAT
>JAVQJL010004033.1:0-28937 GCA_036024295.1 Nannoperca obscura
ACCGTTGCATCGTGCCTCTCAACCCCGTGACAAAGCGGCATAAGGTCGGCAAAATATGGCGAGACTGGGTGTCCGAATATCTGTTGAATATCAAACGTAAAACTAACTTTACCACGGTACCTCTGATGTGAAAAAAAGAAAAGTACAGGAGAAAGAAGGAAGCGCTCCACGATGACAACGGGCAGTTTTTATGCGTAGGCCTGCCCACAGGGAGTCGCTTTTGGGGAAGAGGTTACTGTATACTGTATATCATCTTATTGGCAAACCCCAAGGTCATTCTTTTTCACACACCATGTGACTGTCGGCAACAGACTCCACAACAACCTCAGCAGACTCAGCCCTGTTCCTGGACCAGCATTTAAACGCGAATTTCCTACTGCATGGCACTCGTTTACTGCGCTCGTACGTGTGACGGCGTTTTCTGGCAGATCCGCGTAAAACCTCCGCCAAGATGTTGTGGTTCATGCAGGGACTGTGCTTTCTGCCCGCGTTCCTGGTCGTCTGGTCCTCCAGCACCTTCATCGTAACCTACATCATAGCGCTTTTCGAAGGAGACGTCGACATTATCTTTCCATACATAAGGTACGTTTTATTCGTACATGTGTTTCAGATGAGGGCTCGGGTTGTTCTTTGAGCTTTAACAAGTCACGTCTGAGGTGCAAAACACGTATGTTGGATCTTTTGTGATCCGTGATTTCAGTGAAAAAGTACAAACTTTCAGTTCAAACTTTAGTTTCGTTTTCCTCCGTGGTGACTTGTTTGGGATCCAAAAGCTCCAGCTGCACATCTGCTGCTGCAGGAGACTCGTGCAGCTTCAGACCTCTTCTCACTTCTCCCTTTACAGTTACACTTTTATTTTCAGAAGACTTGCGACTAAACGTGAACAATTGAACACAATTACAACCCTGCATCTTGTCAAATGTTGGACGCGCACAGTGAAGTCTGTAACGTGCAGGTCGCTCTTTTGTCCTCTCAGTGACACAGGTGCGAACCCCCCGGAGAGCTGCATTTTCGGCCTGATGACGTTCATTTCTGCATGCGCAGGTATTTTCACCCCTTTGAACATCTGCACTGTCATCTCTGTAAAGCCACTCTATTGGGCAACGTTGGGTTTTCCCAAGGGAGAAACCGAGCTTTCCAAACATGCCACTCACACTTCCCTTTTTAAAAAAACGAAAGCAGAATGTATTTGTTGGGATGCAAGAGTCAGCCATCCACAAAACCTTGTGCTAAATGCATGATCTGACCTCTGCGCAGGAGTAGCCACCATATATGCCAGGTATAAGTTTGTGGAGAAGCTGAGTGAGGAAACGAGGGTGGTGAGCCCGTGCCTCAATACGTCTGCTCTGGTGTTAGGAATGCTCTCCTGTTTGGGCATGTGTATTGTTGCCACCTTCCAGGTATGTCCTCACACGTGGTGCACGTTTTAATGGCACGCGGATAATGGTGTGTTTAATGGCATATGTTTCTGCTCTCTGGTTGCAGGAAACAGCAGTGACGATAGCTCACGACGTGGGAGCTCTGCTGTTCTTCGTCTCCGGTGTCTTATACATCATCGTCCAGTGCATCGTGTCACATCGTGCCTATCCATTCGGGTCCTCCATGTGTTTGTGTCGAGCACGTTACTGCATCGCCGTCATCGCTACTTTGGCATTTTTCCCCAGTATCCTTTCACAGAAGTCAAATATGTTCAAACACCCCCCAAAAAAGTCTGCACGCTCTGGTTTCCTGCTGTTATTTCTGCCTTGTTAACATGCATTTCCTGCATTTAACTTAACAGGAACGTATGAATTTATCTGATATAATTGTTTGTGTCATTACCAGCAAATGCACACAATGCTACTAGACATGTACAAGTGCCACCATTGTTACCATCGTGTGTTGTTGCCACTTTCCTGAATGGAGAACTCAGCTGTCATCTGCGCGTACCTCGTGAAACACACCGAACTGCACAGAGACACACACAGCAAGGTGGGTTCTCGGACTATTTGCAGTTTGAATGGTAAATGGGTATGATTGCAGTTGTAGACCTTCATCCCTCGCATGCCGAACGTGTCCCTCTTTCGCAGGACTATCCCTTTCAGTTAGCCAGCGCTGTATGCGAGTGGATTGTTGCCTTCAGCTTCATCTGTTTCTTCCTCACATACATCGACGATTTCAAAGTGAGTATCACGCCATCAAACACAAACTCTTCTCCTATGTACTGCCGAGAGGGGTTCTTATTTTTCAACACTTTTCATTTCCTGCAGCTGTTTACCTTACGAGTGGAAACAGAGTACGAGGAGTAGTCATGACCAGCCTGCAGCTTCCTGCGAAGCTTTGTGTGAACATCAGTATTTTAATTATTTTATTCCCATACATGTTTGCACACTCATTTTACACTGCAAAGCTTTTATACGATTTGGCCTTTTGTGCCACCTGACTGAATTCGTTGGTAGAATACAGCAGGTGCTTTTTTTTACATTGTTATTTATACATTTTGAACAACTGGCTGGTCAGGTGTGAAGTTATAGGGGAAACAACCGACCAAAGTCTGAACCTTTGTACTTTTTATACAACCTGAAATGATTTCGTAGTGTACTTATTGCTGCCTGTGTTTAGCCAAACGTCACTATGCACTTTCTTCTGGGTTGTTGTGTGGCACTTCCTGTCAGACCTGTGACAACTAATAAGAGAAGTTAATCACACAGCAAACACATGATCGCTGCATGTGGTTAGATGAGAATGCCACTCAAACTAATAGCGACTTTGACCGTGGCTACATGGCCGTTTAGTGAGTACTGATGATTTGTAAAGAAACTAAAACTGAGTTATTTGTTGGTTTTTATTCACATGTTGCCAGTTCCTTAATCAACGTTGTTTTTTTTAGCATTTTCCAGTTGTGTTTTCTTTGGATTGCCAGACTGCTGTGACCAGATAGGGAGAAAAAATCATCCCTCGCATGCCGAAAAAATCTCTTTCTGTGAATGCTCCAATTCCAGAGTTTTGTTTCTGGTCCTTACTGTATACTGTTGATGCTGCTACGTGCTTCTACAGTGCAGCTATGGATGTGGATATGCATCTGTCTACAGCCTGTAGACATGCAATGGGAATTAGGCTACTTAGTCAAAGGAATTAGGCTGTAATTTTATTAGTTTGCTCATCAGAACTGACAAATGTAATTGCTTTAATCAAATAAACTGGAATTGAAGCTGATTAGAATGAAAAACACATTTTCAGCATGCGTTCGGGCAGATAGATGAAGCCTTTTTTCCCTCTGAGTTAGAGCAGTGGTTCCCGATGTTTTGGCTAAATGTCAACTCGCAACCCCTGGTCACAGGTTAGTGTGAACAGCAGATCAACCAGAGTGACTTTTCCTTCGCAAATTATTTCATTAGCAGGATATTTCAGAGGCCTTGAGAGGCAAATGTTTCCAACATCTCACACGTAAAATGTAATGTAAACATCACTGGGGACACTAGAAAAACTAAGGGCACATGGGTGGAGGCTGTGTAACAAAGGTGTGATTCTTGACTAATACATAAAATGGACTCGACACACGGGAACGCAAGTTAATACTCTGAAATACTGTCCGGCTGCTTGAGATGTTGTTAATCGCCTTCAACATATTCAGCTCACGTGCCGAGAGAGAAGGCGCACGATGTCTGAGACAGGTGGTCGGATTTATGTGTCACTGTTGGCTGCTGTGATCACGGTCACTGTCGCTTTATTCCAGTGGCCAGCACTTTGTAAATCTTGTATAATTGGTGGGTTGCAGACGGGACTAATACAGTATTCCAGAGAGACAACCCTGTGCTGTATTGTGTAAGTGGACAGAGTGGAGGTCACACAGACACAGATCATTAACCCGTTCACTACAGATGCTGCATTTACAAAGGGAAACTATTGTTTGTAATTCAATGATTTTGTATTGGTACTGTTTTTCGCTGCCGAGCTGAAAAATAAAGACACTTTTTTTAAATGCAGAGTTTGAGTGTTTATTACAGATCCAAAGCAATGTAGACTTCTCCACACTCAATATTTTAGAGTCTAATATTCATAGAAATCTCAAGAACACAATCTCGTTTGTGCTCAAGCGTTCTCGACACTTGACTTTACTTTGTAGTCACACGTGATCAATGTAATGATGAAGAGTCTCACTACAACCAACGTAGTCAACCTCTTGTTCCAGCACAGGTTAGTTATTCCAGGCAAAACATTACAAGTACAAATCCAACTGAAGATTAGGAGACATGTCAATGGAAAAATGTTAGCAGAGCCAGGAAATGCATTATTATTTATGTTTATTGTCTTTCATTGGTGACATATAAAGTTTTTTTTCTGCATTATAAATCAAGACACATGCAGCAGCTTGGAAAAGCTTTCAGATTTCTTTTTTTTTTACATTTTTATTCATTTAAACCTGCTTTGACGTTATGGTGTTCCGTCTTAGATCTATAACTCAGTAAGGTGTGCAAAAAAAGCAAAGGGGTCTGAAAACTCTCTGCAGTTACTGGAACTTAGTCTAAAATGAACAATGCACAACAAAAGAGGCCTCACACTGGATGTACTGTAGTTTTTGTTCCTCCAACATGGCCAACTGTAACTGCTGACGATCACTGTGTAGTGGTTCACGAGGACAATGGAAAAGCATGATGCTTCTCAACTGCGACTTCTTTACAATATTCTATGATAAGACACTGATTTATGACTGTTTCTGTTTCGATGTTATTAATATGTCAACATACTAAAGTCTTTAAAAAGAACAAAGAAAAGAAATAAAAAGGGGTAAAACGGTGGTATTAAATATTCTGTGAAGGGCAAACAAGTCAAAACACTCCTGGAGTTATGGGAACGACAGAATGACAGCTGAGCGTCACGTGTCTGTCAGCATGTGACTTTCCTTCCAACCAAACTGGTATTGTGATATACAGGAAAGACACATTGAAACATTCATGTCATATTTTCCCCCTGGCCTTAACACACAGAATTACAATGTATATGTGTTAAACATTCAATGTATCCAACATTTTATATATATATATATAAAACCTGTAACAAAGAGGTATAACAACTGATGAGTGTATCTCTTAAAAGGCATTGTTTGATAGTTTGCCAACCAAAGAAGACCAATGACTTCTACAGTATGTAATGATTTTATGCTACTGCCATGTTCTGACTACTGCTAACATGAAAACCATTTCTCAAAAATGCTTGATCGTATCAAAATCAAGCAGGTCACCGACGATAAGCAAAGCACTTTCAGCTCTTTTCACACTGAAATTACAATCACTCTGGTTGGATTCTCCCGTTTCAGGCACTTAGATTTGCACCTTCTCACCGGCGCGGTGCATCCTACTTCTCTCTCTGAGTGCCAGCTTACAGAAGCTTAAAACAGCGATGGGCGGCGCTCTGCGGCGGCGGCGACAGAGAACAGGTGTCAGTCGCTGAATGATGATTCGCTGTCGGAGCTGGTGGCGGCGGCATCTTGATCCTCCGCGCTCCTCGTTCCTCCGTCGGGCACGGGGGCATTAGGTGTGCTGTGGTGAGCAGTGAAGGAAATGTTGTTGGTCAGTTTCATAAAAAGATCCACATGGATGCAGAGTGATTCATGTGTGATCGCCGCCAGTCAAACACTCACTCAAGCAAGTTCGGATCCAAACCCTCCAAGACCATTTTATTCCTTATGGCCATAACTGGAACTCCCTGTGACGGATCAAACACGTGGTGAGATGCAGAACACACAGATTATTTCTCATCCCTGTCGTCCATCAGCAGGTGTTGGTGATGGCTTACCACTTGAACCATTTTGAGGTATCGGGCGTAGCGTGGGTCCTTTGCCACGGTCAAGACATTCTCTGCAGCTGCTTCTGCTTTTTGTGCCGCTGCAGGCTCTGGTGCTGCTTGAGGGAGCTGCAACGTGAAATACACAAACGAATACGACAGTGTGAAGTAACAAGTGGTTGAGATGGGACAGGAAATCAGATGTGGTAGATTCATTTGCATTTCTGGTGGGTGAAAGAGTTTGTGAGAATGTTTAGGTGTCTCACCTATGTCTATATGTCTCTATGTCTCAGGTGTGTATCTGATGTTGGAGAGTTTATTACTGAGTTTATTACTGATCATGCTACTTTTTATATAATGCTTGTGTTTGCCTTTGCGTCATTGTATATTGCATTAAACGAATAGTTGCTTATTCGCTTCCTTTAAGAGAGTTTGAAGAGAAGATTAATATAACTGTGTGTGTGCTAAATATGCTGAAGCTACAGCCAGTTAGCTTAGCTTACAAGCATTTATCTGTACATGAACAGAAGTGCAAAGTTGTGGTTTTACGGTGAGTCATGTGGCAGACATTTATAAGCACTGCATTAGGAACTGGCTGGTACGGCTACATAAAATGCATATGCATGGCACGGTACAGTGTGGCTGAAAACAATTATATATGCTGGTTTGTGTGCATGTCAGTGTATTTACCTCTGGGGGAGGCAAGGTCGCTGCTGGTGGAGCATCCGATTGGCTCTGACTTGCAGTAGTGGGTCCATTGGCCTGAGCAGGTTGCCGCTGACTGAGTCCATCTATTCTGACGTCCTCCAGCCCAGGAATGGAGGACAGCTGCTCAGAGTATTATAAAAGGTCATATAAGATCAGTGCATGGGTGTTACATGTACATACAGTGTCATAAAGTGCAGAATGACTGGAGAGGCTCAAGAACTCACCTTGGCTTCCAAAATACACAAGGTAGTTTCAATCTGCTGTATGCGAAGAGATATGTTTGCAAGTTTCTGCGGGAAAGAAGTCAGACATATCAGTGCATGACCAAAGTGTTGCAGAGGGTAAACGTAAAGAGAACATGAAGATGTACAAACCTCTTCACACACTGTGGAAAAACGGTTAAGGAACCGGACTGTGTGCACAACAAACTGATTGAGATAGGCGACAACTCTTCTCTGTTGAATAGCAGGGACCTGAAGGAAACACAGACAAGGCTATTTGAAGGAGCCCAGGGTGTAATGTACCGAGGAAATTAAGTCATCCACATATTCTACTACCTGTTGTATTCATTCACTTTTAACATAGTAGATCATCTGATATCATTTACTAGAAGTATATTATGATGTCATGTCAGTGTAAATTCTAAGTTTACATCTATCAGGATTTGTGATCTTACCAAACTAACATTTGACAACATGTTAACAGCTGCAACTCTCGTCAGGTTATCTGTTAACACCTGATTTGAATTGATCACTGCTCTGTGTGAACAAGTTTAAGCCCATTAAAAAAAACTATTCAATTTCGTTTTAGACGGTGATGTTTGCTATGATAATGCAATTCGGGGCTGCTTTTATTACAGCTAAATAGTTGTGGTATACACACGTTACTGTTACTATCTGACACCTAGCAGCACTGTTTTTCCTCACTTCCTCTATGTAGCTTAACGTTTGTTAATGTTAGCTAGCTAGCTAGATACCAACCTTGGTAAGATCAACACCAGACCCCACAATCGGCAGCCCGTCCTCGTCCATGTTGGGTTTTTAAACTTGCTGCAGATTACAGAGCAGTTTCAGTTCTAACAGCGACACTTTTCAACGCAAAAATACATAAAAAGCTACATAAAGATATATACTGTGAAATGTGTCATGTGACTGTGCACCGTGTGAGCGGGTCATAACGTCACGATGATACTTCCGGTAGGATCAGCCAATTGGATTTGTGATTTAAGCTTTTATTCTGAAGTCTCCCTTCCCGCCCGTGGAAAACGGCAACATCCGGTTATGTCTTCTGGCTACGCTTGACAATTTATTACATTTTTATAAAGCTTTACAACTTTTCCTTACATCTGTATTGAGTGCCAGTGCTGCAGACTTTTTTATAAAAGATTGATCTGATGGCAAATATGTTGTTTTTTGTCTTTAACCACAGCAGGATGGATGAGGTGAAATTCTACTTAATACATTTTATCATAATTATGACTTTTTTTCTGTTAGTAAAATAACAACTATGAATATATCATTGCTTACAGTGCAAACAGCTGTACAGACACTTTACATACAAATACAGGTTGTTAAAGTTTCCTTGTTTACATAACTGGACATTGCCGGGTTCTTAATACTATGTTGTCGATTAATAGATGAGATGTGAGAGTTTTATTTTGAAAAAAGGAAACGCAGGAGACTAGTTGAGAAGCACCGAAGAAGAAGAAGAGACGAGTTGAGGAAACGGGCGCTTGCGTGCTAACAGCGCATGTTAGCGACAAAAATCAAACAACATTATTTTACATTTGTTTCTCAACGCTACAGGTGACATACTGCATTAATGGAGTTTATTGTATCCACAGAGAAAATAAGCGGTATGTACATTAATAATCTCCTCCCGCTGTAATTTAAAGTTGGCTATGTTTATATTAGTCCGACAGTTAGCGGGACCCGTCTATTTAAAGGAATTATGATAGCCATAACCTGTCATACTGGTGCTGTTGCATAAGAAATTAACTTGTTATATTCAGATTTCAAATAATGTCATGTTATACAGTTAATTTTTTGGGAGATCTTAAACACAGCCGCAGATACATCAGTAAGTTGCAAGTTTAACGCTCCCATTAAATAGGTTAGTCCAACAATTATACTGGTTCATTGGATTATTGAAGCTTCTCTTGGGGTAATTTACACACAGGAATTAAAATATAGATTAATGAATACATTTGCCTTTGCTTTGATTTAGCAAATTATTGCCTCGATTATACTTCCATTGTAAAATAGCTCATTTAAAGAAGATTTTGTCTGTCTGTTTGTTTGCAAGTGCTCTCTTCAGTTTAAAGCTCATTGATGCCCTCAACAGAGCATTTCTCACATTACACTTTTGTGTTTCAGACCCAAGTCCACCTCTTCCATCCCTTCGCCTCCTGGTGCCCCCATTGCAGCTTCTGTCTGCGGCTATGTGGCAGCTGGCGAAGCAGAAAGATGTGATGAATTATGAGAAGCTTCAGGAGTTTGTGTTCATGGTGACTGAGGCAGTCCCTGGACTGATCAACCACAGACAGAGAGCCCAGCTCATTCTGGGTCTAAGAGGAAGGGTGAGCAGAAATTATATTTACTGTATCCAATTCACATCTGTTAATTTTGCTTTTAATAGTTTTGCCGTGGGAATTTGTTGATATTTCAGCTGATTCTGGAGCTTTGCAAAGGCTCAGCTCACGGTTCTGTTGATTCTCAAGTGATCCAGAGCCGTTTGGATCGATTCCCAATAACCGCTGTAAACACAGATGTAAGTACAGAGAAGGAGTACCTTTCTGAAAACAAATCATGATAATCCTTAAATGACATGAATCCTGTCTGTGGCAGTACAGGGATGCAGAGGTGAAAACAACAGAGTCCACTTTCATTGCACTTGTTCAGAGCCTTCTGAAGGATCCAGTTGAGAGAGCATATTTTTTCCAGGTCAGACATATTTTAATCATTAGTTTCTCCGGCTGAAAATACTCTTAATAAGTCTTATAGTAAAGTAAAATGTAATTCTTTCTTACAGGAGGTGTTTCCAGTGGAATACGGGCCACAATATGATGCTGCTTTGCATGTGTTGTTGTGGGAGCTGCTCTCAAAACTGGAAAAGCTGCTTCCAGTACCAGACTTAAAACAGGTATTCAGTCCGTCCATCCAGGTGTCTCAGGTTGTTTTATCTCTGCAAAACGTGTCAAAAACAACTGCGCTGTGATTACAGACTGCAGCCTGGCTCGGCTCGGCTCCTCCCGTGTTGGAAGAATGTGTCCAGTCCTCACCTGAAGAGCTGAGCCTCATCTACGAGCACTACAAAAGTTCAGGACTTCTGAAAATGCCGTGTGAGTGGGGCTGAACTGTTGCAGTCAATCATCAAGCAAAAATGCCAAATATACTCTGATTTCATCTTATTAAATGCAAAGATTTTCTGCGTTTCTCTTTGTCATGTCATTAGGACTGGATAAAAAAAACAGACTTTCAGTTGTGTGATCCAATATTGAGTCTTAAAAGTCCAAGAGTGATCATTGCATATGTGTAAATTTGCACAAAGTTTTGTGCATACACTTGTTTACTTGTTATACATCTTCTAGTTTAACATAGCTACATGCCTATTCAGGGAAATGTGTTTACAATTTAGCGTATAATTGGCACTTTTACAAGTTTTATATTTAAATGAAAACACCGGTGTTGCTTATTTGTGGAATTAGAAGAAGGAAGTTCCCAGAATAAATTCTAAATTCTTTATCTAATGCAACTGAATCCTCAAGACTCGAATTAAATCAGGAATTTCTTAATAGAAATGTAATCAAATCTGGAGATCCAGCCTCATATATTAATCAAGTAAACTCTAGTGACAGCACTATATGTTAGTGCCTTTTTAAACCAACCAATGACTCCTTGTTTTCTTTTTTCTAGGTGGCCCTTCTTCCACCATTGGTAGCTGCATCATGTCTGCTCTGTCCATCCCTCCCTCGCAGAAGACAAACATCTCTGTCGGACTGGAATCTATCCACAACTATGCTAATGTCCTGAACCCCGTCGCTTTCGTCGCAACGGACCAGTACAGCGTCGTGGCCATCTACACCGCGGTGGAAGCCGGCGTGCGCGAGGTAGACGAGGAGCTGATCGAGTCCGCCGAAGTGCAAGTTCACACAGACTTCTACGAAGAAGAGATAGTGGCCGTCAGTGCAGACGAGGCCGCCGGCTCGAGGGCAGAAGAAACCGGTGAAACCGTGGATGTTGCTAAAGCTCTGGAGACGCTGACGAAAACGTTCGCACTAAGGAAGGAGAGCCTCGGTCAGGACGTACCGACAGGAAAGAGTAATGATTCATCTCTTACTGATGAGCTCGGGTCGGGAAATGCACCGGACGAAGGAAAAACGCAAGGACGTGAAACAAGTGACCAAACAGACGAGAAAAGAGACGGCGTTGTTGAAGAGGTGAAGGAGGATTTCCAACCCGGAGGCACAGGCGGCAGTAAGGACTCCTGTGCAGACCTGAACGATAACCACGAAAACGTTTCTGTCCGCGAAGAAATGACCGACGTCTCCAGTGAAGATCCAGTCTCTGAAACGCACCAGTCTCTCTGTGCAGCTACTGTGCGCCGATCCACTCGTCTGCAGCTGAGGGCGTCTCCCAGTCGGCCGGAGACGTGCAAAACCAAGAGGTCGTCCGGAGAAACGAGTGAAGGAGCACAAATGTACAAAACACATTTAGACTCTCATATTATAATTGCTTCCTTTTTTAATTGAAGTAACTAATTGGACCAGTTTTGTTTCTTTTTCACTTTGTGTGTAAAGTAAAATACTATTAAAGGAATAGTTTGACATTTTGGGACTTTCTTGCTGAGAATTAGATGAGAAGATACCACTCTCATGTTTGTACGCTAGATATGAAGCTGCAGCCAGCAGCTTGTCTTATCACAAAGAAAAGAAACAGGGAAATGGCTAGCCAAACAGAAGTGTGTCATAAAACAACGTGTGGATTTAACTTTCTCTACGGATGAAACAAACAGGAAGTAACGTGTGAATTAGTGAGATTTAGAGGAGCTGGTAGGCTGATGTTGTTATCTTTGCACAGAGCCAGGCTAGCTGTTCCCCCTGTTCCCAGTCTTTGTGACAAGCTTTAGCTAACCGGCAGCATGTTCCCTGTAGAGATGTGAGAGTGGTGTAAATCTCTCCATCTAACTCGCAGCAAAAAAGCACATTTCCTAAAACGCTGAATTATTTCTTTCTTTATTTTTTACTTTGTAATGATTGTGTGCTAACCAAATATCTATCGCTTCCTGTTCCTATACAATCTCTTCAGAGAAATTTGAGATAAAATACCACAGCATTTATCTACAATTTACATACCGTTTCCCTAAACACGAGTATTTCCTTGAATGTGAAAAAAATATGTGAGTAATCCACATTTAAAGATTCTTTACTGTTTCACCAGGAGCAGGACGGATGTATCCGTTGGCCCCTCTGTTATCGCCATTAAAGGAATCGACAACGGTAATATTTGTGGAGAAACACTGGACTTTTTTCTTTTAATTAAATCCACATATTTTACTCGCACCCATGTCCTTTTCTCTTTGCAGGTGATTCAGACGAGATGACGTCCATCATCTTCACCTGCTCACAGTGTCCCTTCCACCCCTCGGATTCCAACAGCCCTCCTCACTTCCACATGCAGCACGTTCGCACTGAAGTTTACCGGACTCTCTCGGGAGCCGCATTTACGCCGTCTCCTTCCAGCACGGACGAAATCTTTACCTCCATCAAACTTTTCCACAAAGGAAACGCCGAGCAGGGCGAAGCAGAGCAGCCCGACGGTCCGAGCAAAGTGTGTGCGTCTCACTCCCAAAGCCGACAGAAGGCATTCACGTGCGAAACGTGCGGCAAGACGTTCACCCGGACGTCGGATGTCCGGAGACACCAGCTCACGCACACCGGAGAGAGACCGTTTCACTGCTCCCAGTGTGACCGCACCTTCCAGCACTCGTGGGATCTGGCCAAGCACGAGGGTAAACATCACGGCGCGGCTATTTCCTTCTCCTGCCGGCTGTGCAGGAGCTCCTTCGCCAACCTCCGTGCGCTCACCGTCCACCACAAGACGTCTCACTCACAGGAGAGCCAGCTCCCTGAGATCTGCTCCATCTGCAGCCAGAGCTTCCCCACGTCCTCCGAGCTGCTGGAGCACAGGAAGTCCCACGTCACGAGCAAACGCTACATCTGCCAGCAGTGCGGCGAAGGCTTCGACACCCTGCTCGCGCGCTCCCAGCACCGGCAGATCCATCAGGTGAAGCGTCAGTTTAAGTGTCCACATTGTGACAAGACGTACACTCGCAGGTCCGACGTGAAGAGGCACCTGTCCACCCACACCGGGGACCGACCGTACCAGTGCGACCAGTGCAACAAGCGCTTCTCGCTCCGCTTCATGTTCATGAAACACCTCCGCGTTCACACTGGCGAGCGGCCCTTCCAGTGCTCCCACTGCCCCAAGAGGTTCACCCTGGTGTCGGTGCTGGCCCGACACGAGAGGATGCACACCGGGGAGAAACCTTTCCTCTGCTCGCAGTGCGGGAAGGCCTTTCTGTCGCAAGGAGAGCTTTCAAAACATCACAGGTCGCACGTGGACGACAGGCCGTACTCCTGCCCTCAGTGCGACAAGCGCTTCAAGAGCAAGAAGACCCAGCAGGAACACATCGCCTCCCACGCCGGCGCCCGCCCCTACCCCTGCACCTACTGTGGGAAGGGCTTCACCAAACCGTACGCCCTGACCAGGCACAATCTCATTCACACGGGAGAGAGGCCGTTCCCCTGCGGACACTGCGAGAAGTCGTTCCTCACCCTCAGCGAGGCTCTGCTGCACCAGCGTATCCACACGGGGGAAAGACCGTATCCCTGCAGCACCTGCGAGCTCAAGTTCAAGAGCTCGTCGGAGCTGGCGCGACACAAGCGCAGCCACTCGGGGTTGAGGCCGCTGAAGCCGCGCTGCGAGCAGTGCACGAAAACGTTCCCATCCAAGGCCAAGCTGAAGAAACACATGGAGACACACAGGGAGGAGGGAGAGGCAGCACCGTCTGTGGACTCGATACAGCCCGGGGATGTGAATAAATGAATTATAGAGATCTTGGTGGTTACATTTGTGGAATTATGAAAAAGAGTAAATATTTCCGGATGCTGGAGTTGAGATATTTAGCTTTATCAAAGTTGTGATTAGGAGAAGGGCGTGTCCACGGCTACATGTTTGACTATATACTGACGACTCACTCTGCTGGTGCTCTCTGCGACACCATCAAGTGTGGACCGAGCGGTTGGTGCTGTTGCATCCTTCAACCTTTGAGTAAATTACTGTGACAGTAAAAAACTGAGTTTTAAACTGGTTTAAATGTGCAGCTTTACTCTCTCATCCCCACTTTGCTTTTAAGTTTGCAACAGGAAAATTACAATTGTCATTAAAACCGGTTTGAAATGAGAAATCACGGGTGAACAAAATAGTTCATTAAATACACCTTTCAGTCATAATGCTGTCTGCGTCTTTATCTGTACTATAATACTGGGCATCAGTGGGGGGTGCACAGTTTCAGGTTTAAATAATAAAAAAAAGCCCCTGATTCATTTAAAAAGAAGGTAGAAACTGTGTGTGTGTGTATATCTATATCTATATCTGGCATTCACTCCAGTCCTTAAGTTTCATGATATAGAGGCTGCATAATTGAGAACATGTGGTTAATGTGTTCAAAATAAATTCTTAAAGGTCTACACTAGACAGGGCAGCAGTAGTAGGGTTCATTCAAGGCCATAAAACTGAAACCTGGATAATATAATCCAATTATAATAATCCGAAGAGTGCAGAATAATGTTCAGTTTTTGCTGAGGCCGTTGTTTCTGTAGTGGTGGATTGCATTATAGTTCAGAGCAACGGATAAAATCGTGAGGGCTCACTGGATGAATAACAAGGACAGAACACCAGAAGCTGCACAAAATACACAAATACACAAATATTTTCTAATCTTTTTTTTTGTAATAACATGTTATTACAAGTTATTTCCTCCAGCTCAGGTAAAACATTTACTTTGTCCAGGACTTTGGTTTATATCTAAATACCTGCAAAAAAAACAGTTTGGTGCTGATTAGCAAATGTTAGCATGCTGAATTGTATTGTGCATGCTAAACTAAACAACTAAAATGGCGCTCATGGTAAACGTGTTAGCACGCTTACATTAGCATTTAGCTCGTAGCATGGAGCATGCTAAACTCAGTCTTGTTTTTACCATTTCAGGCCATCAGATGTAACAATTGAATTACAATTGAAATGAACTGCTCACAACACAGTCATATGTGACAGGTAACGATGGTTTGTGAGTAGACATAGCTTTGTTTTAATGATTTCTAAGGCAGACACAAAATATATATATATATATATATATATATATATATATACACACACACACACACACACACATATATATACACATATTCAAAACTATTATCTTGCCCAAATAGGCAAAATGTTGGATCTAAGGCTGTAGTGTAATTGCACTCTTCCTCTTCCACAGTCAATATCTCTGGGTATTCCCCTCTCTGTCATCATGTCACTGTCCTTATAGAAAGAAGAGCCATCTGAAGGTGTTTAATTAACTGAGAGGCTTTAATTAGCTCTGATTCAGCGGAGGGTTGATGGGAGGGAAGCCGACGCAGACCAGGAATCACCAAGATAAAACTGGCTGCATCATTTACCAACAACAAAGTGCAGTTACAGCGCAGCCTAAAGGGAGGGGTTTTCTGTGGCTTGTAAAAACTCTATTTTTAGCATTGCATATGTTTTGTATACCTATGTTAAACGATTTCTAGATGAGACAATACATAATATAGTAACTAGATTAGCATCATGTGAAACAAAATTGTGAATATGTATGAATTCATGTCTATTTCTTGGACACTTTAATTTTTTATTTTAATAATACCATGGTGATTGAAAAGATTTTGCTAAAATCCACAATACATACAAAGTAAACATCACAGGCATACTTAACCAACAGAAATTGTAAATGTGGCAATAAGGAACCCTTTAAAAGCCCTTAAAAAGTTAATAATTACTAACTTGGTTGCTTTATTCATGTTAATTTATCCCATTGGCTTTTATATATAATGTATTATGTATGACAACAATTTAAAAATAAGTTTTATTAAATGGACTTCTCGCAAATATAAAACTTATTTTCACATCCAATGTCAGTGCTAGAAACCTTTGCTTCAGTGACGTCCTTGACTGACATTGTTCCACAAACAATATGCAGGCTACTTGTATTTTCATTTCTCAATATATCAATGAGGTTTTTACATTTTACAAAAACGTTACATTCACTATATAGACAGTGGTAAAGGTTTTCCCCAGTTCATTTACTCCACAAATGGACTCTTGTAAAACTCAAAGGGATGTCTCCTCCACACCGAGAGAGGGTGTGCATCGGTTGACTTCAGGTCCTGCCCACTGCAATCACCTCTTGCCTTGAGCAGAGCACGTAGCAGCAGCGAGCAAGCAGATGTCGGGATGTGACTATCGGTGGAGGAATTTGAAGAGCTGGAAAGAACACCTGAAATAAACAACCAAATAGGGTGGAAACAAGGGGGCTGTGGATGCAGATAACGGCACGACGCGACACCCATCAGTGTGATTTACAGTCCAGTCGGCGTTGGTGGTGTTGGTGGCAGATTAATAACCAGTCATAAAGAAGTGGGGGGGTTGTGTATTGCAGGTGGAGAGTGAAGGCACTGATAGAGGAAGGAAGAGAGAGGAGGATTGTGTAAAAAGAGAGAGAGGGGAGTAGATAAAGCCGGAGCCGGCATCATGAGCTTTGCACTGCCTTTTGGCTCGCTGTCAGCTCGGCCGAGTCCCAGCAGACGAGCGTTGGACTGGGAACACGAGCAGCTGGCTGTGCGACGACTTTCCTCTCCGCGGGGTCTTGACCTGCTCACTCCACCTCCTCTTCCTCGGCGATCCTCCGCGATCCCTGGCTACCTGCTGTCACCCTACCAAGAGCAGGAGGAGCAGCTCCAGCAGCAGCAGCAGCGACTATCCTTGTCCATGTGCTCTGAGGCCTCGCTGGCACCTCCTGCACCTCCACCTGTGGGCGCTTCCCCGTCCTGCTGCCGCCCAGTGGGAGTAATGCACCTCCTGCGCCTGGGTCTCCTGGCCTTCAGCTGCCTTTTCTGGGCAGCCGGCTTGGCCATCTTCACCTTGGGTGTGTGGGCACAGATCTCACTGGCAGACTACATGCTGCTGTCTGCCAATCGCTACCCCAACGCCCCACTCATCCTTCTGTCCACAGGTGCTGCCGTCACCGCCTGGGGCTTCCTGGGTTGTCTGGGGGTGGCTGCAAACCTGCCCTGCGTGCTCAGGGCCTACGGGTTCTTTCAACTTGCTGCACTTATAGCCGGTTTGGCAGCTGGACTCTCAGGCCTATTCTATCGTGAAGACATTGCCGGAGGATTTCGCAGTGGCTTACAGCGAGCGGTGGCCGGCTACACAGAGGATGAAGGCCGTGCCGATGCATTAGACAGCCTGCAGAGGGCTCTGGAGTGTTGTGGAGGGGAGGGTTGGCGTGACTGGCTCACTTCGGACTGGGCTATCCAGCATATGACCTTCCTGCCCACCGAGAACGGCACTTCGGCGTCCCTGCCGGACAGCTGCTGCGCGAGGCGCAAGGGCTGCAAAAATCGACCTCTTCTGTCAGATGATAGTGAAGGGGTTGCTGCTGCAGGAATCCATCCCCACGGCTGCTTCCGCAAAGTCTTCAGTTTAGTCAATGACAATGTCTTCCACATTGCCGCCACTGTGTTGGGATTGGCCTTCACTCAGATCGGAGGCATCGCCCTCGCTTGTCTGCTGGCCAACAAACTGGCACCAAGACAACATCGACGTGTGGTGGCACATTAATGGACAATTAAAGAAATGAGGTCACCTACACCAAGGACTGGCCAATTTGTAGATATTTGTAGATTGAAGATTGGGATTTAACTATCGCCTTAAAGGGTAACAGAGTTGCGAAGTGAGGGGAGTAATGTTGAGCATCCAAGTCCTGTTCATTTTCTGCATAAACAATAGACAATGTTTGGAGGCCTTCCAAGACTTGGATGGGCATGAAAACTCTGCCAATTTAAAATATCAGCAACTTCTTTTTTAAATGTCTGGTTCTTTAACAACAAGAAGTCTGCATACACATAAACGTAATGAGAGAAATCAACTACAATTGCTCTTAAGCACTTTGGTGAGAAACATCAAATTACAGAGCTTTAACTTTCACTTTGTCACTAACAGCAAGCTGAATCTGAAGCTGACATTTACTAGAAGTCTGAACTGATCAAACGTTCAGCAGTGAAAATCAAATTACTTTCAATTTGGAAGAATTGAGCGACTACAGTGGTGTTTTGTTCCCAACTGCAAACGACTGAGACGAAGTGTTGTGACTGACTGGTGTTATGACTGTAGGCTACAATGAGATTTTGTGATATGGTTTTGTCTCAGAAATGTTCACATATTTGCATGTATTAATGTGCTTCATTATATAGAATGTATTCAAAAATGACATATTTTATGTATTTATGGTTAAACTACTCTCCTGTTGGTCACCTCCTCTGGTGCATCTCAGCACTGAATGCACAGGAATGTTCACCAGCTGTTTTCCACCTCAGATGATTTAGTCTGGCAAAGCATTCAACAGATGTTCGTTCCCACATCATTTAATCTTCCCATCACAAAGACTAAACTGTGCTATAATGGTGTTTATAAGAAGAGCTTAATCATTTATTGCTGTCTGTGGTATTTTGTGCTGTTCAAACATCTGACAGGCTGTAGTTCTTTCCACTGTGTTTTAAAATGTGACCTTGTGAATGACACTTTCGAACATTACTTCTAAAAGGCTCGTGTACATTGGCCATGACCCAGATGTTGTGCAACCCACTACTAGCATGAAACAGCGAGTAGAAGTCTGGACTTAAATTTCTCTTCTTCAGCATTAAACTCAAGTTGACTTTAATAGTTCAACATTTTGGGAAATATATTTATTTGCTTTTGTGTCAGGAGTTAGATGACATGACAGATATCACTCGTGTCTGTATGCAAAATATGAAGTAATGCCAGCAGCCAGTTAGCGTAGCCTAGCATAAAGACAGAGCAGGAAGAAACAGCTAGTTGATACACATCATTTTTGTTTTATCTGTACAATAAGTGATATACATATATGAACAAATGACAAACAAATGAGTGAACTGTAGAGGTAGTGGGTGTATCAAGTGGCATTATTGATGAGTTTCCAAACAGGCTACTGAATGCACCAATCTAATCAAAAAAGTAAATAAAAAATATGGCCATGGTTGTAATAATGCAAACTTACTGCAACATACAGAAGGTTAGTGGAGTTTCAAATGTCTGTATTTCTGAAGCTTAATCATAAATTCAACTAATAAAAGATATTGTCTGCCATTGGGAAGATATGGTTGATCATGTAAGCTATATTAATATTTGGATGTTGTATTATTGTATTTTGGGAATTCACTGTGCCTCACAAGTTTTTTGTTCCTCAAATACACCATTTAAAGAATCAGATCTCCCATCTACAGGGGTATCAAACTTCTCACAATATATTCCCCAAAACGATTCCTCTGATGAATGTGGGAATGTTTTAAGATAACTATCATACATCCCATCCTTCCTATTCAGGATAGGCCCTTTTATTGCTCTTGTAATTGTAATGTATGATATATTTATATATATATATATATATATATATATATATTCCACATTACTTAACTTGTGTCTTCTAACAACCACCAGCATGACTGAAACTGTAAACTATATCTGTCGACAATAAACAAAAAATCAATGGGAACGTCAAGGTCTTCTGCCCTTGAACATATTAAGTATATAAATGGCAACAGCATTTTTGTAATGTTGATGTAGTCTAGAATGCAACTTACAGTACAGTGTATGCATTGTCTAATAAACATTTTGTGAATCACTGAAATCTGGTAAAGAACACTTTTTTATTAGTTTTTCCTCTTTAAAGTATAATAGGTGAAGTTTATATCCCTCATCCTGGCAGGTGGCAGGGTCCAACCTCGTGTGCAGGAAAATAAAGACATTTAAAAGCAGCTCTGGGGCTTTGTTTTTATGAGAAACGCCATGTTGGAAGTGTGCCAGAGTGGTAAATTCACAGCGCTGGGAGTGCTCGATCCTCGCTGGGACCTCTGGACGGACAATTCTGAATTATGGCTGTAACAGAATGACATCTCATTTCTGCCACCTGAGACAGTGGTGATTAGATCTGACCTGGAAGGGGGAGACAACGGGTAACAGACGCACTGCTGAGTGTGATGAAACACAGCAGCCTGACCCAGTATTGATCAGTTTATGGAGCAGAAAACCATAAGCTATACATCTTCGCTCAAACTGGATAACATAAAGTAGACTTTCATAATTTAGCACAAAGTTTACCCTAAACCCTACACACATCTACGTTTAGAGTTATAGAAGCTTTGGGCTGTGGCCTCTAAACAATGACTACCATTTTCATGACCTAATTCTGGTATTGATTAGCCTACATTATGCCCCAATAAGGCTTGCGGATGCTTTCTGTCTGATTACACAGTCCTTGATTAACTATAATTTTGCCTGAGGTTGCTACATCCACACCAGCTGTCTCATCACACAAAAGATGAGCTCTGAGAGACGTTCGAGTAACACCTTAAGTCAGGGAAACCGCATTTTGATCAAAATACCTCTGAAAACTATTTTGGGTTGGAAGCTTTAGTGTGCACTATTTATGGCTTCTATTCTACCAAACCATCTGCTCACCAGAAGGCACACAAGATTATAGTTACTATCAGATCTCCATAGCCCCAAAAACACTCTCTAAAGATGAAGAGCAGCGAGGAGAATAACTTGTGAGGGATATTAAGCATCACAGCGTTAATTAATTAAAGGTTTTTACACTGTATTTTTGGGTTACAGCCTTGAAAACACTCAATTCATGAAAAGCATGGAATTAATTCTCCAATTTGTTTGCTAAATGATTTTAAATAATTACATATATAATGAACCCTTGAATATGTATTAAAAATGTAACTTCTCCCAGTTGGCAGGTTATATTTCCCATCAGAGATGTTTAAAAGTGCATTTAAACTTAGATTTGGAAGTTTCTACAATAAACATGGCTTTAGGCTCTCTGTAAAAATGGGTGTGTCTCTAAAGCCAGTCTGATAACTTGGATCCCTCCTATTTGGATTTTGGATGGCACTTCAGAAATTCAGAAATCCACCCTGTACTGTCTGGATAAATGTCTCAAACCGTGGAAATATAACTTGGATATGTCAAAACTAGCTCTGTAAGTTTGTCCATTTTAATAAGATACATGTTAAGAGCGGAGTGCAAGACTATTATGACTATTACTATTATTATTATAAATATTATTTATCCAACATATATTGGGAAGAATGTAAACCCGACTTGTATTTGACATTTGTAAAATCGTTTTAAAACATATATTGTGGAGGACAGTGTTGGGCTTTATCTCTACTCTCCGCCTCTTTAAGTCTGCCCTACATCCGACTCCTTTTGGTCTTTTGCAATTTGCACAGCAGCCTGTACTCTGCCCCACATTTTATTTGGCGATTCTCACCACCACCGCAGCTCTCCCGTCGCTGCGTAAAAGCCGCCGCGCTGCGCCTGGAAATGTAGTTGTTTTGCGCACGACGAGCTCTCCGAAATGGACTTAAAATCCGAACTCCTCAAGTCCATCTGGTACGCTTTCACATCACTGGACGTCGAGAAATGCGGGAAAGTGTCCAAATCGCAGCTAAAGGTAAGCAGGGAAAGTATGCAGTCATTTTAAGATCAGGAAACTGAGCCCGAGGGGCGTCAGAAACAGCGCACAGCCAGACTTTATCAGCTCTGTTAGTTCTTTAAATTCATTTTTCTTGCTGGAGACAAACCAACACTCCTCGTTCTCTCTAGTTGCCTTTATATATTGTGAAATATTAAGTTGTACTCTTGTAATCTGAGTAAACGTCCAAGTCCAAATATTTGAAAAAGCTTTTAACACTTCTTCCAACAGACACGTAACCTGCTCAGATTGTGAGGTGCCCAGTTTCACCGTCAAGCTCAAAGTCCAACCTTTTCTAGAAACACAAATAGTGACATAACATCACATCTGTCAGGGTTCCAAATGAAATACAAAGGCAAGGCAGAGAACAACAAGCAGACATCTTATTTTATCGTTCCCCCTCAGTGTTAGTTTTGTTGTCATATTGTTTTCTGTCCAGTTCCTACATGTCGGACTGAGCCCCCACAGGGAAATAGCACAAAGCTGTCCTGACATGCTCAGTCGCTGAGGACTATTACAGCTGCCTGTGCTTGTGTGTGTGTGTGTGTGTGTGTGTGTGTGTGTGTGTGTGTGTGTGTGTGTGAGGAAACCTTGAGACTATGTGAGCACAGAAGAAGCCTTGAGACTTTGTGCTTATGTGCATATATAGGCTCCATGACTCTGTGTTACTTCTTCAGGTGCTTTCCCACAACCTGTACACGGTGCTGAACATCCCACACGACCCTGTGGCCCTGGAGGAGCACTTCCAGGATGATGATGATGGGCCGGTGTCTAATCATGGCTACATGCCCTACCTGAACAAATACATACTGGATAAGGTACTGAAATCACCCCCTCATAGCAATTACAGAAATATAAAAATGTTATTTATCAACTTCTGTATTTATATATATATATATATATATATATATATATATTTATACTGTATTTCTTTTTCTTTCAAATATGTTATATGTTTAATATGTCATGTAAATGTTCTACCTTTTGAAAGCACTTATTGCTTCTATGGTAGTACAACTACCATTATTATCATTATTATAATATTGATGTCTATGTGATGCAGTAACATAAACACTGCAGCACATGACGGCTGACAAATATCAGTTTTATTTTTTATCCTTTCTAAGCAGTATACCAACATTTAATAAATGGTTTGGGGTTTACAACAAAGTGTTTATTCGTTTTGGAAGTTTGGAAATTTAGTTTTACATTTTGGTTCTTGCTTGTGGAGGCAGGAGGCAAACATCTTCTAAGTTAAACCTCCGTAGGTGGAGCAGCTTTCCGATGAATCAGAGTTTGGGTTAGAAGAAAGAAATAATAACGTGGGTCGAGTGATTTATCATACCTATTATGTCTGCTATTAAAACAATCACATGAAGCTTTAATCCAGTTTCACAAGTCATCGCTGGTCTTTTTCTGTCTTTTCAGGTCAAAGAAGGGATGTTTGACAAGGAGAAGTTTGACGACCTGTGCTGGATGATGACCATGAAGAAGAACTTCAAGGGGGTACCAAAGGGGGCGCTGCTATCTGAAAGAGACTGTTTCAAGCTCTTCTGTTTATTCAACCTCCTGTCTGAGGACCGCTACCCGCTGGTGATGATACCAGAGGAGGTAAAAGACGTTGGTGAGAGAGGAGACTTTAATGTGTGACACAGGAAAGAGCGTATGGCAGCGACTTGATTGAAGGGATTTGATTGGGACCTGGTTGACCAGGGGTTGGCTGACCATTTTTTAATGCAGTAAAGTGCAAAAATTCCTTCCCTAACAATCACACGGCAAAACAGGCGGTACATGAGGCACTTTCACTGCGGTCGCCTAATTGCTAGAAATAAGTGTTATGCTCCACATAAACCCAGCTTGTGTCCCAACAGAGTCCGAGACCGATTTCAAGTTTTTCACAGCAGAAAAAGCAAGTGCAAGTAACTAAGTTAATGATTCTCTTCCTTCCTGCACTTCCTCCATAATGCTTTTGGTTTCCTGTCGACAGAGACAAAAATAATCTGCTTTTGTATCAGCACAGTAGTTTTCCTCTGTAAAGGTACATGCTGCAGAAATACCCTGAAACAATATGTCAGCAACAACAGTGAGGCTCTAATGCTATTTGTACTGTCTATCTTCTCGGCAAACATATACAGAATCCTTATATTTCAATGCTTTTAGGTGGAGTATCTCATCAAGAAGATCTCCACAGCGATGAGCCAGGAGTGGGATGGGAAGCCCTTAGAGGACTTAATATCTCGGGATGCCACGGTGCAGGAAGAGGGCATGTCTGTATGGAGCTTCCTGGAGCACATGAGTGCAGGCCGGCTGATGAGGGTCACCAGCGCCGAGGCCTTCAGCCTGGCTTTGAATGAGGTCTTTCTGGAGATGTATCACAACGTCCTGAAAAGGGTGAGTATTCGGTGGATTTTTTAATGCAGTGTTTCCGTTTTGTCGTCTTCTCTCTTCGATCGTTTTGCTCTTTCTTTCTTCTTCACTCCTGTTCCTTGCGTCCAGGGTTACATGTGGAAAAAGGGGCACGTACGTAGGAACTGGACTGAGCGTTGGTTCGTGCTGAAGTCGTCCTCCATTGCTTACTACGTCAGCGAGGGCTTGAAAGACAAGAGAGGGGAGATCCAGCTGAATCAGAGCTGTGTCATAGAGGTGGGTGAGGAAATGCAATGTAAACACTGCATGTTTAATTATGTGGTATGCAGGCAAATGCTGTGCTTTGGATGCGTTTAAACAAACAGCACATAAATCCTCTAATCCTTGTATTTGTATACCACAATCAAACCGTCAAGCTAAACTATCTGAAATGTGTTTTTTCTGTTTCAGTCTATTTCCGACAGGGATGGGAAGCGCTGCATGTTCTGTGTGAAAACCCACAATAAAACCTACGAGATGAGTGCATCTGACCAGAGACAGAAAGTGGAGTGGACTCAAGGTATGTTGGTGTGTATAAGTTTTAGCATACAGAGTCAGAAATTAAATTTTGACTTTAGTCATTTCTCGTGTGTCGCTTCTAATTCAGTTCCCTGGTTTCAAACGAGACATTTTAACGGAATAGTTTGAGATTTGTTGAGGTAGATGAGATGATTGATACCACACGTCTGTAGGGTAAATATGAAGCTACTGCCAGCAGCCACTTAGCTTAGCTTAGCACAAAGACTTGAAACGGGGGGAAACAGCTAGCCTGGCTAGCCTGCATTTAGAAAACAGAAATAATAGTAATAATCCTACTTTATTGGCAATTTTAATTATTGTATTATTTTCTGGTAGAGAAGAAAAGAAATAATACTCCTTTTCTTATTCATCAAAATAAAGAAACACCAATAAAACGATCTACAGGATTTACAGTTTGTCTCATTCCAAGAAAAACAAATATAAGATCTGTGCGTGTGTTCGCTACGTTTCCAGCTATTCACACAGCCCTCCGTCTCCAGTGTGAGGGCAAGTCCTCCGTTCACCGCGAACTCAAGCTGAAGAGACGGGTCCAGCGGGAACAGAGCCAGCGAGAGCGCTGCCGGAGCGCCCGGAGCAGCTGCAGCAGCCGGAGCAGCCAATCAGACGACTCTAACATCCAAGAGATGGAGAGGATGGAGAAAGAGAAAGACAGACAGGATTTAGAGATAGAAAGCATCATACAGGTGAGAGCGGAAGGAAATCAGCGGAGGAACCATTAATCGTAATGTCGGTTTTTACTTTGCTTTATCTGTGTCTTGCAGCATGCACGTGAATTAGAAACCAGGCGACGGGAGGCGGAGGAAAGAGAAAGGAGGAAACAGATGGAGGTGCAGATGGAGCTGGAGAGGCAGCTGAAGGAGGCCGAGACGGTAAGAGAAAGTTTTCCAGGCGACAACGTTTATTTACAATTCGCAGAAATGCGAGTTAAAGTCCATGCCATTGACTTTGATCTCTGAAAACAGCGTGAAAATATTGGCATTATAAAACTCAGGCTTAACCTTCAGTGATTTTTAGTGTTGGAGAAACGGTAATGACATTCCTGGAAAAGGTGATTCAGGAATAGGTCAGTTCTTTCCACCCAATTAGTGTGTGTGTGTGTGTGTGTGTGTGTGTGTGTGTGTGTGTGTACGTATGTGTGCGTATGTGTGTTCTAGTTGAGAGACAGCATGCAGGCAGAGATGCAGGAGAAGGAACGGGAGGCTGAGCAACAGAAAAAGAGGATCCAGGAGTTGGAGCTGACGCAGGAGAAACTGGAGGGGGCTCTCAACATGGAGATCCAGGCTCGGCTGGAGGAGGAGAGGGCCAGGCAGGAGGTGGAGAGGTAACAAACACTCTCAAAGTCTGACACACAATTGAGACAACTGGGACCCCAACACAGGGCATATGAGGAGACTGTCTGTGTCCCATCAACATAGGCACAATGTTAATGTTTAGATTATAATCATTATTAATAATAAGTAATTATATTATTTAATTCCCATAATGTTTTGGGCGAACAGTGAGTACAATGTTGCCAAGGAGTTAGGCTAAAACGTCTGCTCCATTGTTTTTAGACTATATTTGTTTACATTTTGGCAAATTGGCATCATTAAAAGTTTGGCTAATTCTGCATATCAGCCATTAGCGGATCCTGTTTGCAGTGTAGCCATTAATGTACAGACAAATCTAACTGGATTACTTTGATGAAGAAGAACACTTAAAAACGTGAGGATTCTTGGGTAAGTTCTGCAGTGATAAGGAGCGACTTCTTCGATGTTTATTTGTGACGGACATCCGAGAATCACAGACTCTAAAATGTCTGTGTAGTTACTGGATTTGAGTTCTTCTCCTCTGTCTTCTCCAGGTTGCTGCAGGTGGAAGAAGAGAAGAAGAAGCAGTTCCAGCTCCTCCAGGAGCAGCAGAGTCTCAGCCCCGTCCAGGAGGCCTCGGACGGCAATGGACCTGAGGATACCCCCTCAGCCCTTCACTCGGCCTCTCAGGAGCTCCTGGATCTCCGGGCTTCTCGCCAGAGGAGCCACCAGCACCTGGAGGTAAAAAAAGACAGTGAGAGTGTTGGGACTGGTTCAGTGTGCAGCATGTTTAATATGATTCTCATGAGCAACTACTTGTTTTCTTATTCCAGGAGGTACAAGAGAAACTGAGGAACGCCAGTCAGTATGTGCGGCACTGGAACGTCCAGCTGAACCGCCTGATGACACCCGTCACGCCTGGAGGTGCAGTTCGCTCTTAGTCTGGTGTGCTGGGTCTGATTAAAGAGGCAACACGACATATTTGTCCATTTTTATGTAACTGTAAAGATAATGAAACAGATAAACATTCATAGAGTGTATAAATCTATAAATATAAAGCATTAATAGTTCATCTGGATCCAGATCTGCATCAAAATACAGTCATGGCATAGGTGTACATATGATTTAAGATTAACTCATAAGAAAATATTGAAATCCTTTAAAAATGGACCGGGACCTTCATCAGAAATTAAACATTTGTTCCATGGACCATGGTGCAATGTTTTTTTTAAATATTCAGTTAACAAACCAACAAACAAATGGCATCTAAAGTACAATCTACTTGTACAGCCTTGACCTAAAAGTCAAATGTATCAGGAAACTTCACACAGATAACATTTTGTTGTTAATGTTTTCTTTTCATTTTTTTGTAGAACGTTTGGAACATCGCCTATCATCAAATCGCAAGTGTCCCAAAAAGCAAGGAGCGCTGGCCAGTAACGAGTTCATCTCTAAATTCAAGATAAGAGGCGACCCGAACAGCCAGATTCCAGAGGACGAGACACTGGAGGAGCAGATGGAGGCCGCCAACCTGTCGGATGGATCAGACGATTCGCAGGGAAAACCCAATGGACAAATGTGATCACCGCGTTGACGGTTAGGGGAATACGTTTTCACGTCTACAAGTTCAGACATGACAAAAAAAAATATTTTCAGAGTGCAAAGTGTAAGGAGAAGTCATTTACAATACAAAAAGCCTTGTATTATATTTATATGTTGAAATGCACACTAAGATGGAGAGCGATGATGGCAGAGCACATTGTGATACAGGATTTAATAAAACCACATTTGAATAAGATCAACACAGATTTGCAGTTTTGTATAATAAGGTTTGTTGGTGAATAATAAAATGTCATTTTGTGATCTTTGTCTTTTTCTTTTCATGCCACGAGAAAAATATTGTACTTTTTGCTAAACTCCAATTAGCTTTAGAGACTAGTTACTTTACAAATTAAGATTTGTTCATACAAAACATACAATATAATGTTTTCTAATTAATCTATCTACCCAACGGTACATACAAGTACAGCTGAAACAATTAATCAATTGCTAGAAAATTTATTGGCAACTAATTTGATAATCATTTCAGTCATTTTTAATGAAAAACATTTCATTCCACTTTCATACATTTCAGAAGTTTGGCTACTGTTGGTTGGACTAAATAAAGCAGTGTGAAGGAGTGATATGGTAAACTTATTTTTTGTATTAAGTAATTAATCAATACAATCATTAAATATTGTGGCCTGAAGGAGGCGCTGCAGCAGAAAAAAAACTACAATTAACCCGGAAAGAAAATAAATGCAACCCCGGTGACGTCAACCAACATGGCGGCTGTCATGACTATAACGTGCCGACTGTAGAAATTGTCAGGCACGAAATTAAGTTTTTCATTCATTAATTATAGTTTTATTGACCCAGTTATTTACTGGCAGATTATGGGTCTGCGCCTCAACCCGTAGAGACGTCTTTAGGTGAGGAGTGACGCCATGTTGGTTGTCAGCCTGACAGCAGCCTCCAGAGGGAAGGTCAGGTCGCTGGCGTCTCTGAGCAAGAGACTGTCCACCGGCCAGCCTCGCTCCCCGGATGGAACTCGCCACCCAACGCCCGACACCCCCGCCCCTCTCCCGGACAGCGAACCGCCCGCGGTGGAGCAGCGGAGACCCAGGCAAGACCCCAGCGGCTGCTCCGTACTCCTCTTTCCCGGCCAGGGCAGCCAGTTTGTGGGCATGGGTAGAGGACTTTTAAAGTACCCTAACGTTAAAGAAATGTTCACGGTGGCCCAGAAGGTCCTCGGGTACGACCTGCTGGCTCTCTGCCTGGAGGGGCCCGAGGAGGAGCTGAGAAAGACGGTTCACTGTCAGCCGGCGGTGTTTGTCACCTCGCTGGCTGCGGTGGAGAGGCTCAACCACGAAAACCCCAAGGTAGTTTGTCAGTAGATTGTTAAAGTCATTTATGATGGAAAAATCCCCCAAAATGTTGTAGACATGTAAAAAATACGGAAGGATTAATAAAACCTTTTTAAAAATAAGAACATGTATTAGTTAACACTAGTCCCTTTTAATATTATTTGTGAATATTTTATTGAAATTGCTTTGTTTACATACTTTGTTGTAACATACAACAACTTAGAAAACAACAAAGAAAAAAATATATTAGAAAATATTCTGTAAAACATAAAAATGCTACATTAAAAAGTAAAAGTACATATGTTTTAGCAGGAAAATGGTGAAACTAGCTTTAGCTCTAACTAGACCGTGTGTGTGTGTGTGTGTGTGTGTGTGTGTGTGTGTGTGTGTGTGTGTGTGTGTGTGTGTTTTTTTACTCTTCTGTCCACAGGCGATTGAGACGTGTGTTGCTGCT
>JAVQJL010004036.1:0-38413 GCA_036024295.1 Nannoperca obscura
CGTTCTCACAAGGCGCACTCATCAAATAATTTCCAGTCACACTCTCTCACACACTTTTACTTTGAGGTGTACACCTAATACTCTATTAATTTGCTGTGGTATGGCAGATTCACACCTCCTTTCACACAGGCCGAGGAGCTGTCAGTGGTTCTAATGAGTTTAACTGCTCACTAGTGGGATCCTCCATTATAGCCTATCTAATATACACTGAAAGGTCTTTCTATATTAGCTTCCAATGTAATCTACCTTCACTCTTCCTCTATCTCACTGTCTTAATAAGAGACCCAGGGGGAATTCTTCCTCGACTAGGCACCAATACAATCCTCTTTCTTTATTTGGATTATAAATCCAGCGCTCGACTCCACTATTAGCAAATCTCTGTGTGCTTATATGCATGACATAGTTAAGACACTGAGAATCCCTTAGCAAGACGGGAGCTTTTAAAATTGTCAACACTGCCGTTTCTCACTCATTCAATTCCAAACTTCTCCCCTCCCTTCATCCATCACTGTCCACGCTCTCCTCCCTCCGTCTGCCTCTCCTCTATTCTTCCAAAATTAGCCCATCCCCCTTCTGCCGATCCTCTTTTTTGTCCTGTCTCTTAACGCTGACATAATATACCAGCGCTCTTCATCCAGGCTAATTTCTCAACACAAATCCCTTTCTCCAGTTCACCCCTCTCTCACCCCGCACCCTACTCCACCTCCTCCTCCTCCTCTCTGCCCCTCATAATCTTTTCACCCCGGTTCCCCTTTTTGTAGCCTCCCATTCTGTCTGCGATGAATAGAAGAAGGCCAAATGGTATCATGCTTGGTTTAATATGTTGAGGGGTCATGGAGTGTTAATCTGTGCCCCTGTGTCTGTCTGTCTCTCTGAGAGAGAGGGAACAAGTTCAGCAACTTCTAAGGCCTGACATTAAGTATGCAACTTTTTGAATCTGTAAAAAGTTTTGAATTAACTGAGGCAAAAGCAAAACACTAAATACTCGAGCAGAAGACCATGTAACAGAAATCGGTTGCTAATTCTGCCCTTTAGGGGGCGACGGTGGGCTATGAGCGGACAGTAATGCCAAGTTATGCCTGAAATGCTATGAATGAGCAGTGTACACACACACACACACACACACACACACACACACACACACACTACGATAACTAGGCAAAATAAGGCCTCAATGTTACCAGAGCCCAGGCTGAGAGGTGCTCTGTCCTCCTCTGGTGGAAAACTACTGGGGCAAAAACAGAGGAAGGTCTGTGAGAAAGAGGGGGACTGATGGAGGGAGGGGAGGAAGTCTGGACCACAGATAAGGAAGTGAGAGGAAGAGCAAAGAGAAAACAGAGGTGCATGGATACTGTGACGGGGGAGGAGGATGTCTATGGACCTGAAACACAGATATAAAAGGAAATACTGTAGTTTAAGCAGCTGCTGTGTGGTATTACACGTGAAGGTATGTGCGTACATTTATAAGCGTGTTAGGCAAGAGGAGTTTCTTCTGTTATTAAATGGGCAGGATTCATATGGAGATGTCCTGAGGTGCTTGTAATTGGTTGTTCTGATGCAGGATGGATGCCATCTGGTATTATGGTGGGAAGTTTATTAAGTATACTTAAACATATTGTAACAGTTACACAATAACCCACCCACCCAGATACACAGAAGTTACATCAGGCATCGTGTATATAGAATGAAGCCAGCAGAATGATGGTAGTGTGTCTATGGGTCGGATGGTCAGATTACAAGCCATCTGTAATCTGTGTTAGTGTGTGTGTTCTCATTCTGGTGAGATTAGAAGCCAACAACCAGAAGGCACACGGGCTGGGGAGGGGCCAATAAAGAGTGGAAAGAGAGACAGAGAGAGGGAACCAATATGTATACAATGTAAGAGTTAAAGGATGGGGGAGGGGGAGGGGGTGACTTCGACCCCCTTCACCCCAAACTCATCCTCCAGGCTACATGTACGTGTCGAGGCAGGCCCAGCTGCTTCAATAACAGCGAAGGCAGACAGTGCCAGACAGACACAGGCGGCGATAAACAGAATATTACATTACACCCAAACTCCTGATAAAGATATTTGCACAGATACTGGGAGCGTGGCAAATAAACCTGGGCTACTCTACATGGACGAAAGCAGCCAAATGACACAGAGATGGCAGATATGAAAGAGGCAGCGGAACACTGTGTTATTAGCGTCCACATCTGTGCGGAGAGATCTTGAATGGACTTGAATAAAGTAGAGAGAAAAAGAGATGGAGGGCTTCAGGGTCCAGCGGCCGGTTTGGGAGGAGACCCAGCTGTTAAAGGGAGAGAAAGGAGTGAAGCCGGGGAGAGGAACAGACAGGTACAGACAGAAAAACACACACACACACACACACACAGCTGACAGAGTTGAGTATAGTAACAGCGGGGTGGAATGCTGGCTGCAGCTAATATTAAACACCCAAGTCCTCCCTCTTGCCCCCCAGTGTGTGTAAGTGTGAGTCACACATTTATCATGTCTCGGTAAGGGCCACTCCTTTTTTTTTTAACTCTGACGTTGGGGCACATACACACACACACACACACACTAACAATCATGTACTCACAGTCCACAACAAAAACTAAATCACTTTCTGTTAAAACCTAATTGACGGAAGCACAAGTTCAACCTCTCCCCCTCTCTCTCTCTCACAAACACACACGCTCATATAATCGACACAGGCTGGGACATGTGATGTAAAAACAAGACCGGACCAGAGTGAGAAAAACATGCCTCTCCACCTGTCACAGAGGCAAACAGTTCACACACACACACACACACATTAAGAGTTAATCCCATAATCATTCAATCACATTGACAAGTTGGTGAAAATCAAAACACATACACGCACGCACGCGCACACACACACACACACACACACACCTAAGCTAGTGTACTTCACATCTCTATCCTCTCCTACATGAATGGGCAGACTGCTGCCATCTGGTCACTGTCCTCTACCTAAGACAAATCACTGCTGCTCACAATCAGACCAAGAATCAATTATCATCAATTATCCACTGCCCGCTGCCGTCAAAGCCCACTGATGGATCAATGTAATCTCCCAAACAGGTGACTGATTGAACACTGGGGACGGTTCAGGGGCAGGTGGGCTTTTAGTCAAAGATGGAAACCAGAAGACAAGAGAGAGATGATGGAAAAGGAGGCGGCAGAGAGAAAGAAGTGAGAGTGGGGTAGAGGGGGAGTCTGGGAATGAGGGATTATAGAGGAGTAATGGAGGCCGGAAAATGTAGCAAAAACTCTAATAGGAGTGGCACGTGGAGGTCAGACAATTATGGTTTCATTTTGGCTTTGAGCTGCCATTATCATCCTGATACAAATTTGTGTCACTGACTTTCTCAGAAGCTGTTTCCCTGTACCTCTTGAGTGTGTGTGTGTGTGTGTGTGTATTTGAATGACAGAGAATGACAAAGTGAAAGGACTTCAGTGCAAACAGAAGTGTGACAGACATAAGAGGTGTACAGGCAGAATAGCCACACTTGTGATTTGTCAGTGGTCTGTGTTCAGCCATCTAGCAAAAGGGATTAGTGTTCTGCTATTTTTCTTCTGGTTATACAACTCTCATCTGAAAGCAGAAATAGTCCAGTGCCGGATTAGAGACAGCAGACATGAGATCTGTTTATTAGACCACCCCAGTGATTTCTTTTTGTCTCAGTCGTTCTTATTTGAACTAAAACACGGAGCTCCAGTTTCCACCTGTATCCAGACACGATCAAGAAGACTCTGGTTTCACATGTGTCTCCGTTACCTTAACCTCTCTCTCTCCCTCCCTCCCTTAAACCAGAGTTCCTCCCTTCTGTCTGTGGTGACTCAAGTGTAAAACTCAGGTGGGTCGAACCTGGGCTGGTGAGTCACGCGCGGACTCACCCATGACACAAGCACTGCTCATGACGACAGGGGTTGTTCCATGAAACACTTTATCCAATTATCGGGACAATTGTTTTCCTCGTTGCGGGGGCTGTTTTTTAGCCCCGCGTATATTGTCATTCTTAAAGGGCAATTAGAGAGCCAGTAATGTAATCAAGACACGACTAAAAGGCCATAATGGTTTTTGCCCTTGCTGCGGATTTTAATCGACCTATCTCGCCGGGACCGTTCCTTCTGTTTCAGCTCGGTTATAAAACAATACAGTCTTTCAACGCGGGATCACTCGCTCCACGCTAAAAGCTCAATAAATCGCGCCGTGATTTTGCGCGTCTGTCAAACTTCCATCGATTCCACTGAGTGGTCGGATGGCATTACATCTCTGACCTCAAAACAATATAATCAGCAATATGTGCTTCTATCTCCCCCCCACACACACACACATATACACACACACACACAATTCAATTTTATTTATTAATTTATACCCCACTTTAACATACTTACCAACTCTTAGGCATATCTGTATAAAACGGATTATGAAATTAACTCACTGATTCATTCTCATTACCGTAATAGACTTTTCTTTAAATGACACACGCACACACACACACTGTACACACTCACAGGTGCAGACCCTGCAGACAGCGTCACTGGCCAAGTTCATACTCGTCAGTCTATTTTCTACTATTAGAGTATGTCTGTGTCTGTGTGTGTGTGTGTTGTAGTTAAATATAGTGGCGAATCTGTCCATCTGTCTAGGCACCAGCTCGCAGTGTTTTGTCATTACACCCCGCTGCTGCTGTAGCCTATAGTCTAATACCCTGACTACAATCCTGTTAGGCGAGTTTAAAGTTAGAGCAAACAGGCATGACTTTAACCGCCACATGAACCTTTAATTGCCACATGAATGAAAACAACCACATGCTCAGTTGTAGCCGTTCAAGAGCGCGAGCAGCCTCGGGGTCGTCAGTGACACCGGAGGAACGACTTTATAGTGAAATTTGAAGAAAGTAGAAAATGACATCCTTTCGCCTCTGGAGAAATCAGGAAACACACACACACACACAGTCACATGCACAGATCAGCGATTGACTGACCCTTGACAACTACTCGCGCAATCACACAACTTTCAATGGCAGTCACGCACGCACCAATACACACACGCAACACGGCGCACAGAAGCACAGACGAACACTTACTTGGAGTTCGAGCTGTTCCAGTAGACGCTGTGTCTCTCCGCAGAGGCGAACCAAGCGATGCTCAGCGCCGAGAAAACTAGACACACAAAATCCATAGCTCCTCTTTTCCACAGGATGACTACTAAGTTCAACTGGTAAGCAATAATTTAAAAAGTTTGAATTCGTAAAATACACGCACGGAAACAGGTCGTGGATTTCTACGCTGCTAGTAGTAATCAAAACAGTTTTAAAGTGATACAACGCACCAATCAGTGTTGCAACTCCTGACTGGTTCACAGAGCGGCACCTTGTATGTTTTGTTAGGCAGTGGCTCCGCCCCTCCACCAATAGGAGTAAAGCTTTCTGAATGCCCCGCCCGCCGCAACCAGTGGAGACACTCCCTCCAGCTGCCTGCACTTCAGGCCAGAAAACACACACAAACAACTGTACCATATCTATAAAAACACCGTAGAAGCGTGATAAACAAATATAAGTCAAACTGGAAAATCATCATGATAAGATTATACAATGATAAACAACAGAAAGTGAAACTTAAAAAAAACAAGCACAACTGAAACACATCTCTCCAGAGGACAATTAGTTATTTGGAGATTATGTTCACAGTCTCTATCAGATTTGAAGATACATAAAATCAATTAAGAGAATATAAGGGAATATATAGGACACGAATGAAATCTAAAAAAAAAATGAGTAAAGTAAAATTAGTAAAATTAAGTAAAAGTAGTACCACACTGAAAATAATCTATTACAAGTGAAAGTTGCAATTGCTCTCAAAACATGATATGACAATGACATGACAACAAAATGTACTTTTGTCAAAGTTTCAAAAGTAAAAGTATTATTAAGTGTTAAAATGGTTTCTGTCAGTGTTATAATGTGACATGTGACAAGCAGAACTTTAACGTTGTAGTTGGTTGAGTTGGCGCTCATTATAACTGCTTTATATACTTTTGGACAGTTTAATCTATAGTAATGCCTCATTTTATTGTTTCTTTTTTTATGTAAACTCTTTTTCTGAAAAATAACTAGAGCTTTGAAATAAATGCAGTAGAGTAACAAGTAAATTTCCCTCTAAAAAGTAGTGGATTGGAGGTACAAAGTACAATTGTAAATACTCTGAAATACAGAAAAAATATAACATAATAATTCCCAAAGCCGTTGCGTTATGTTGGTTTCTTTTTTTATGTTGTGTGTTGTAACGCTGTCATGTGTTTCTGTTGGGCTGTGTTGCATTGCTTTGTGACGTACTTCATGTTGCAATTCATTGCATTATGTTGAGTTGCTGGGTTGTTATTATGCGTTGTAATGCAGTTTGTCAACTAAATTGCATTGTTTGTTCTTGAGGACGTTGAAACTGAGCAGGAAATATGTGGCTGCACTAATGCTGCCAAGACAAATTACTTTAATATATGGTATACTGAAGAGATTTTGGCTCTGGTTGTCCCACTGGTTGCGTTTTAATCATTTGAGAACCCTCTGCAGGGAAGTGTGTATGTTCTTGCAGGCTGTTGTTGTCTAGGCATGCTGGTGTACTGATTATGTTCTGTCAGATAGTAAAGAAATATTACCGCCTTATCAGTCAGTTTAATCTTGTGGTCTCCGCTTAGCCGTGTCCCCAGACAGGTAACTATAGAAAACAACCTCACAGATGGAGTGGATAAAGTCCAGACGACGGGGTGTCAGTGGGATTGTGGACCCAGCAGGAGTGGGCTTCCTTCGGGCAGGGATGGAGACCAGCCTGGGTTAGCTGGTTCAGAGCTCCATAGCTGTAAGGAAACAGGAGGGGGCATTGTTTTTGTATGCTGTGTGTGTGTGTGTGTGTGTGTGTGTGTGTGTGTGTGTTTGTATGTGCAAAGTGAGTGTCTGAGTGTCCCTAGGCTTGGCTGGGCATGCACACACACGTCCTGGCACTCTGAGAGGATCACACACACACACACACGCACACACACACACACACACACACAGACACAGACCCCCACAGACACACTGACTGTAGATCCCGTAGGCAGTGGGGGGGTTAATCACGGCTGAGGGTGCTTTTCCATCCTATAATGTCTACCCAAAAATGAGGGGAAAAGGGGGAGGGAGAGGGGTGAGGAAGTGAACTAATGCATGATAAAGAACAATGGGTACAAGTGGTCAATTTAACAATTTCTGATATCTTGATAAAAAATTCCAGTTCATGATACGTTCTCCTTATGCAAAACTTCTGGATGATTATATACTATTAAACAGTCTATTCCTGTAACGCTCAACTTCACTCTACTGACATTAGAAACTGCTGCATATATATTGATTTTCTCTTTGGAATGACTGAAATGCAAATACTGTTCCAATGATTCACGGGCCTCAAACTACGAGCAACAGGACCCCCTAGTTCTCACACACAACACTGGGAGTGACTTTCAAGTTGTCTGTCGTTGCCAGCAGACTTCCGCTGCTCAAACATGGGATCTCCTCATGATCCGTTCATCCGACACATAATCAACCGTGCAGCCAAACAGAAACGCACATTTAGAAACTCACAGCCCACAAATACACCTCCTCTCAGCTGCTGAGAGTCAGATGGCTGGGAGCTCCCATCACACATCATGTGGATGCACACTATACATGCACACAAACACACACGGAGAGAAACACGCTTTGCATGCAAACATTCTCCGCAGGCGCTTATGATAGTGTTATAGCAGGTAGAAACCGCGAGACTGAATCCTCCCACAGTCCATACAGGCACACGCATACACACATACAGGGAAGACCAGGGCTTCTGTGAATGACAGTAAAGCAGAGAAAACATAACGGCTCAAAAAGGAAACTCACAGAAAAAGTGGATGAGGCGATGGAAAGCTCGACAGTTCTAAAAGTGGATTAAAGGAAGTCAGGAGGAGACCTGACAGCCATAGAAAGCTTTTAGCAAACAGGAACCGGCTTGTTTATTTTCTAGAGACTTGTCTCCAGGCGTCACAGTATCTGCTACGAGTTGTTCAACATGCTATGGAAATCCCACAATTACATAACTTGCATAATTAAGTTTAAAAGAAAAACATAGAGAGCGTGCGGCCCTACCTGTTCCTGGCAATATCAGATTTTCTCTTTCCTACTCTCTCAACAGTAACAAATGCAATTTTTATTGCTGAAGAGTTTTGGGGAGTGAAGAAACATATAAAACAAAAACAGATGGTGTCAGAGGAAGAAGAACATTATGAGCCCAGCTAAAATAAATGTTTTGATAAGAGGGGTCAAGGATATGTGGGAGACAGCTTTTTAAAAGAAGACTGATTCCCCTCAGACTATTACAGTACATTTTCAGTCGTGCTTCTCTCTTCCACTTCTTCCTCTCCACTCTCATCCTGAGTGGTTTTTATTGGAGTTTTTAAAGATGTGTAGGAGTGCTCTGATCCCTGCTGCTGTCTCTGTTGTTACTGCACTGGAAAAAGCGAGACGTTATCTTGTTGATCACGGTTGCGCCTCTTTTTTTGTCCTGACTTTATCACGTCATCACTCGTCGTGCCCTCGAGCCGCTTCCTCAGCTGCTCGTCTGTGCCTCTCCTCCCTAACGTCTCCCACAAAGAATCACCTTATCTGGCATTGGGAAAAAAGGTCATAGTGAAGATCAACATTATGATACAATGAAAAGGGTATAAAGGGGTTTAAAGGGGCTAAATCACTGTAATATGCTACGCATAGACTCTTGTGGATCACAGATTGAATTTCAAATAGTTGCCTTTTGTTCGCCCAACCTCTGTCATTACCGCTAGCTTAGGCTTGTTAACACTTGGCATTGTTTCATCTACACATGGACAGCTTGTCACCCTGCTGCCCTCTGTCCCTTTATCCCCAGGCCTCCTGTGGGCCAGTGGCCCTCTGGCTCATAGCGGCACACTCCGACAAGCTGCTCCTTCTCTGGCACCACAAAGGCATGTCTTCTGGGCCCCATTCACACCCATTCATCTGCATACAGGTGGTCCCCAGTTCAAACACAGGGAGGCACACTTCTGCTTAATAGAGCTCCATGTGTCTAGATTTAGCCCAGTAGGAGGGGAAATAGTGATTGTTGCGATGACAAGCTTGTAATAAGGTTGTGTTTCTGCTCCGAGCATCTTCTGGAATGTTGCCACGGAGGCCGAGCTGTTTCAAACGCGTAGCACATAAGCGAACCGGGTATCAGAACAAGCCACAGACACACATGCAAATAAACGAAAATGAACAATGTTGCATGTGTGTGTCGGCAGGGGGTAAACGAGCCCCCTCCCTCCCTCCTGGACTAACACTGTCTCACTATTCAGACCACAGGAATCATTAACTCGCCCAGTCAACAGGCACACTTCACTCGTTCGCCCTCTCCCCGCCCTCCTTTCTTTCTCCCAGGGACTCTCAATCCCATGCCCACGCACACACACACACCAGAACATAAAGGCACAAACAAACCCCAGTTAAATATTTAACCACGCTACTCAGCTTGCATTGCCTCTGCCATCATTTGTTATACTGTATCTCCTTGTCTGTCTCCCTGCCTGTTCTCTCGGCTCACTCTGTTGTCTCTGCTGTCTTTCCTTCCTTCCCTTTCTTCTGTTCATCTGTTCAGTTATTTCCACAGAGCCCTCATCATCAGCCCCTGGCCAGAATGCACACGGGGTACATTTCTTCCTGATTACTTTACTTTTTCTTGTTTTCTTTTCACGTTAACTACCTCTTGAGTGTCTCCCCTTCCCTTTTCCACATCTTTTATGCTCTATTGCTCCTTTTCAGTTCCCCCTTTCTCCCCTTCCTAGTGTGGTCCAGTTTTCATCTTGCTGCCTCCCCATTCCCCTCACTTTCAATCTTTTCTTATCCATGCCAGCCCCCCCCCCAACCCCCCAGACACACACAAGTACCTCGGGCAGTGCATTTGTTAGGAGAGAATCCATTATCCTCCTCCATACTCCCACCTTCTGTCCTCTCTCTCTCTCTCTCTCTCTCCTTCTCTTTTTGGATCTCTCTCTCTTTCTCTCCTCACATGCTCCTGGCCTCAGCCCTATATTCATTAACATAGTGTTAATGATCCCAGATGGACTGACATGTACTCTATGGGGGCGAAGTGTGAGTGGCTTCTTCCAAGGGTGTGCGTGGGTGGTTGTGTGTATGTGTGCATGCACGGCTGTTGGGTACATGTGTGCATAATCATGTGTACATATGTGCATGACTGTGTCTACATGTGTGCACGTGTGTGGGTACATGTGTTCATATCAGCATTTGAGCAAGAAAAAGATTGCTTGTTTCTCTTCCGGCAGTAGATTGCTCTGTTATGATGATATGCATCTCTTATGCCCTTCTCTCAGAAAGTCAACAATAGAGTTGATCAGACTGCAGCTGAGGAGGGATGTAAGTTCACGAGCAATTTGCTCTGCCTTTGAATTTAAAGTATGTGGGAAGAGTTGTGATGCTCCTGTACTTTAACCATAAAGTCAAATGAGAGTAAATATAACAAGACATTTGTCATTTTGACAAACTGAACTAAAAATAAGCTCTGAACTTAAATAGAGGACAATAGCTTTGCCATGCAGGTCTGAGTATAATCATTCATTTATATTCATACATATTGCTTATGGGTAATAGCAAGATTTCATACCTGAGGAATTCCTAATTGAAAAAAAGCTGCTGCATGCTTTTAGAATTTTGGAATATTTTCAGTATATGCATATACTATGACATCACAATATGAGTGACTACACTGGCGAAAAGTAGGGAGAAAGACAATGTTTTGTGTAGTATTTAGAACTTTGTAGTATTTGAGATATTCTTTGACATTTTGGGAAATAAAAATGGCATTTCCGTTTGTTTTCTCATGGCAAGATTCCAGGAAGTCAGTGTGACCATAAACCACAGATGATAATTTTTAACACTTTGTTTTTGTACACATTAAACAAATGACTTATGTGATAATTAGGGAGCTTCAGAGGTGCTGGTAGGCAGATTTGTTTACCTTCTTGGCTTTTCCCCCCTATTTCCATTTTGGCTTCAGCTTCATATTTATGGTACGGCTATCAAACGTGAATTAATTTTTATCATATTTTATATCCATAAAACCATTTGCATCCACGTTTACTAGCTGGCAGTGTTTTTCACTTCCTGAAAAATCAGTGGTTGCAATGTCATATTGCTGTGTTCCAGGTTGTAAGTCATATGGTCGAATCTGAAAAATCATTATCATTTCATCATTTCCCGATTGACCAGCAACTGAGTAGACAATGGATAGGAAAAATGCGGAGGTACATCGGGCCATATTTCAAGATAAAACATTTGATGATTTAATTTTCATAGTGCATTGTCTTCTTAGTTGCTGATTAATCGAGAAGTCGTATAAATTGCAGATTCCCTACATTTATACGGCTTAAGAAGGCAGAAGGCAAGAAGTTAAAACCCTGCTGCTAACCAAGTTTAGGTCCTGTTGTGCACACTCACTCACACACATACATAAACACACACATGCTGCTAAGGTTACAATGTTACAGGTGCAAGGGCAAAGTGCATGTATGTGTGTCATGGATACGTTAGCATTCTCTAAATGCATACACACATTTCTTGACCCCCTCCAAATATAGTTTATTGCATTCTCACTAGTAGCATAAATCCCAACCTACACTCCATCCAACTTCAGCCAAACAGCAAAACATACCAAACAACCCAACTTTATCTTTAAATCCTTCTCTGCAAGGACATCTTTTTTTCTCTCAGTGGTGTTTCTTTTCTTTTCTCAGTCATTTATCCAACCCTGTCACAGTGTTCTCTCCGCATTCTGTTCTCTCTCTGTTCTTTCTTTGTCTCTTCATTGGCATGGTCACGCTTATTGCATAATCGCACAGTCGCTTAATTATCAAGAACGCTCAGTCTAGCACTTGCCATGTCAGGGGGCTGTCCCTGTTCTGCACGTAAACACAGTCAACCCAGCAGCTCACGCACATACATGCACACAAAATCAATCACTGTCTTTATGTAAATCATCATCTCTGCATCTCTTGTTTTCTCCTGTTGAGCAGAAGTGTGGCAAAAAGCTAATGTGTCTCTAAAAAAACACCTGTAGAAGCAATTACAGAAAGCATCTTCTAATCTAACACAGCCAGAACCACCCACACTCAGCCACTCTACCACACACCTAGAGTTACTATGCTCTTCTGTGTGCTAGATTGTATATGCAGCTTTTTGTAATTTCACATCCTCTGCAAAGGATCCATAAGATTGCAAATGCTGATAATGATAAGAGTACAAAGAGGACTCACTCAGAACGGGAGCACAGATGTGATCCTTGAAGAAATTGTCTAATGAGAGACTGGAAATGAATTTAGTGAGCACAGTCCATTAATTATTGATGTGCTCTCTAGTCAAATAGGGATGTGTATTTGTTTGTGTGCTTGTGTGTGCACCTCTTGGCAAAGAGTGGTCACCATGGTGATCTCCTAAACCAGGGTCTCCTAAATGACAGAAGTGCAGCAAAGCAATGTCTAATGCAGCCATCACACTACCACACACAGGAAAATACACATGCACAAACATAGCAGCTTGTATAGAAATACAACTGAGAGATTTGCATGTGCTGAAAAATAATTTACTGGAGGTTTTACAGGGAAATTCTGTTTCATGGTTTTTGTCTTTATAATTCTGGCCACCAATCCTGTTGGTTATGATATCAGTTTACACACCAAGATAACTGTGTAGATCTGAAGATGTGGCAACACCACTTCAACAGTCCAGCAGGGCAAGGAACTTTTACTGAGCTACTACTGAGGAGACAAAGGTCACTTCATTGGGAGATTTCTGGAAATGTTGGCAGTTTAATGGCACAAATAGGACTTTGCTTCTTAGATCAACACATATATTAGACATTTCGGGTTTTGTAAGAGTGATTCTGAGATTTCTGAAATGTTGTAAAAATGTACAGAATCTAAGCGTACAACTAACAATGGAATGTCAAAGTTAATAAAAGCAATCTACAAAATCTAATGGCCATTTCCAATGTGCAGATTTAGATGCTTGCCTTGCCTCAGATCTCAGAAATTAATACAGTGAGTAAACTATTAGCATAAAATCAAGGTATTTGCCTTTAACCAATACAACTACATGCTACCCACCTAAATTTGGCCACAACCATAATCCTTACCTAAGCCCTGTATCTCAGACAGTGGCCAAAAATCATATGAGGACTCGCCAAAATGTCCTTCTAAAACATTATGTTCTCATTAGATCAGTGAGCTGTCTAGTCACTCCTGACATGTATACAGGAGCTAAAGCCGACCACACACAAACACACACACACATGCTAGGAGGTTTGGATGGTTTATCCTTGGAAGTGGGATACATGCACAACGTGTTCCTGTAGGGTTTTCCACAGTGCTGCCAAACCTGATCAGCAGAGGGTAATCCACACACAGATAGGCATGCTTCACTAGAGTGATTTATGGATTCTCAGGCACTGAAATTATCCAAGTTACCTAAGGGTGGACAGGTTGTGCATCCAGTTTTCTGATGACAGCAGGTGATGGGTTGACAGAAGGTCAGGTCAGATTTGAGAGGTTATTGGGAGAGTTAAAACAGGCAGTGAGCGAGAGTTCAATTGGGGCGGTGGGCTCCTCCCAAGCTCATAACAGCTAACAGATGGTGTCCCCCACCAGAATGGACTAATGGAATAAAATACCATGATTCAGTTAGACACACGCAAAACACACGTTGATCCTGCAAGAAAAGAGGCTCATGGGGATGTGAAGGATGTTTTTGAGATCATTCAGTTACAAGGAAAAGGGAGGTTCTTTTGGAGGAGCCTTTTCACCAGGGACTCTATTCATTCAAATAAAATGTCCTTTTCTGATGTGGGCTTTCTAGGACTGTCAGAGAGGGATAGGCTCATGACCAAAACATCTTAGTCACTGTGGCATGATGCATCAGTGCAGCCCCAAAAATGAATGTGATGCATTGTAATATATTTTGCAGAATACACGTCCCGTGATCATACTTGATTTTGACAAAGACAGTAAGACTGGAAGTGAACTCCAAACCAAATCAAAATTGGGTGGGTGCGTGCAAGCAAAATGAAGACTTTGTGATCATATTTGGCTTTGATCACTGCCATCTGCATAGGCTCGGTGGCCAAACCTGTTGAAATCTTTGCATAGTTTTCACACATGGAATTACAGAAACTGACTGGTTCCAGATTTGTGTTACCTAAGACTTGAGATATTTAATGATTATTCACTGGCAGAATTTCTACATTCTGTATTTACTTACAATACCATTTTGATGGTATTTTGACTCCTCATATTTATAGAAACTTTAAATGAAAATAAGAACCTTTGTGAAGCCTCCACTTGAAGCCTACCTACTCCTCTTCCTTCTGGTCAACAGTGTCTGTACAGTGGAAGCATGTAATCTAATTCAACCCTCCAGCCGGAGGTCAGGTTAGCTGGGATACACTTAAAGGGCAGGTCAGGGGGTTACACAAAGAACGGTCAAAGAATAGTACTGGACAGGATTACTTAGCTTCTCAAAGTCTCTATTGTTACTTTTATGCGATTAAAACCAATCCCATTACTATGTCCACGTCTGTGTGGGGGGATAAGGTATGGAGTGGAGGCACAGTAAGTCTGGTTATAAAAGGCTTATGGTTAAGGGTTGCAAGCTTCAAAGCACTATGCATCATCTCTCTGAACTCTCAATATTTGCCATCTAATCTGTACAGCACATCACTTCTAAAATCTCACATCTGTTATTGGTTTAACTTCAACTACAGAGGATATACAGAGGGAGAAATTGTAGCTTTGCAGAGGACCGATTTTATGGTTGTCTCTGTGCATGTGGGACCCCTCCTCTCTTTACTCTTCTCTCCCCCGTCAGTGGAATAAAAGATCTAATCCCCTTATTGGATATTATACTTAAGTGGGTTAACGTCATTGGCTATGCCTATCACTGGGATGTGTGTGTTTCACTCTGCAGTGTGTTCTAGTATGAAACCACTATAGAGTATGCCAGTGCATTGGCCTAAATCAGTCAAAGAAAGATGTCAGCCTTGCAAATGATTACCTTCAAACAAAAAACTAGCTCATGCCCTTATCAACATCACATCAGAAGGATTGTCTTGAATGTGATCCAAACTTGTGCAAGTATATTTGCACTTGCACAACGTGTGTGTGCATTTCATAAACACACTTGCACACTGTTTACTGTTTGTCGTCATGTTTTCTTTATTAGATTTTGTGGATCTTTTAGGTTATGTATACAATTTAAGCTAATGTATGTAAGATGTGTATTTTGTTTCTGCTGGTGGGCTTTGGATTGTGTAAACATGCCAAGATAAAATGCCAAGATAAAATGGTAAATTTTATCTTTGTGATGTGTCATTCTGCCTCTCTTTGTGTAGAAGAAAATGATTCTTCTTCACTGCAAAACATTACTGTTTAATGTTACACTGCTTGACTTAAGAGGTTTCCAAATCATTGCAAGCCACAGGTGCATTTAACATTCATGTGATCCACTAAGCAAAACTGATATGGATTTCAATAAAATGTCAAGTTTTTGAAATGTATTTGTCCTGCTGGCGTCCACTTCGCACTGTGTATTTTAGTAGCATAACATTTGGTAGAAATAAAATGGAGCAAACTTGAAATTTCATTAAAGTAAGCTTGGTGGAAGATATGAATGCCAAATTAATCAGTCAGAAAAGCTTTCAAGTCAAGCTCTCTCAAGGTTGTCATATTCTGCAAGGTGTGTATGTTTGCTGATAAGCAGGTGTACAGTAAACTGCCATTGCAGTTGGAGATTTTATGGAGACATTTGAAGTGGCATTTTTTTATGTTTAAAAAGAGATAAGAGGAGTGTAGCTTGGCACGTCCAGCACACACTGTGATGTGTGTTCGTATACGCTGTATGGTCAGTGTAGAAGTTGACTGTTTTCTCTGCCTTTTTCTCATGATTCTCAGAAAACTCTTAATTGCAGTCCTTCACTGTGGTTAGCTCACTGTGGTTCAAGGCTATACTCATGTGCTCACACTGCTCTCTCTTTCTGTTACACACACACACACACACACACACACACACGGTCATGGGACCAATCCCTGGAGTTTTGCATCACCTCTTTGCTGGCCTCCACTCAATCATGGCCGCACTGGAAATTATTCCCTGAGTACAAATGGGTGCCAACAGGGTTGCCAGTTCAATTCCCTCTCCAGCTGTTTGTCTTGTATGTCTCTGTTGAAGCAGGGCAGAGAGAGGTCCAAAGATACACTTTAGGTCAGCTCTGACATTTCTAATTACAGAACAGGACGTAGCAGAGAGAGAGGGCTATTAATGCACTGTGGTCCATTCAGACTGACTGCCATAATTACAATCAGGCTGGCATAGCCAGGCCCCGTCTATAGGGCCGAGGTGTTAAACCACCCATGGCTCTCATTAGAGGACATGGGCTAATGAGTGCACTCCACACACATACACTGGGAACACACACAAACACACTCACTTTATGTCCAGAGTTCACTATGCTTTTACTGCATTCTGGCGAGCTTAATTTCACACTTTTGCCTCCAGTGACACCCAGACGCAAGCACCCTGAGAGGGGTGTGATTTTAAATAGAGTTGTTATGAATGGAGCTGAGAAACAGCCAATTAAGAGTGTGTGATTCTAATTATGCCATTCATTTTACTGCGCGCCAGTCCACCAGGGAACCAGGGAGTGCAGGAAATGAGTATGAAGGGGAATTTTAAGAAAGAACTAAAATGGTGGAAATAGGTAAGAGAGAAACATTTTCCAAAGATTCAAGGAAATGGGGAGATTTAAAAAAGAGAGAGGCAGAAACAGAGAAAGAGGGAGGAGGAAAGAGAGAGCAGGGTGAGGGTGAAGGGGGGTAACCTGATCTCTGTCCTGATAAAGCCAAATTTATTTTGGAGAGTAACAGAAACAGCTCCGTGTCACTACGCAGATCTGCAGGGTTGGGGAGAAGAGGAACGTCAGAGTCTGATACCGTCAGAAGGAGTAAATTAGGTTGAGAGATTTGTTTCAAGAAATGTACTAGAGAAGAAAATGTTAGATTAGAAATGAGAAATAGGTGACTAGATTTTACACAAAAATCTTGTCACCTAAAAACACACTAAAAAGAGGAATGAAGATAGAAAGAAAGAGGAGAGGGGACTGAATGAATGAAGAACTAAGATAGCCTGCTGGGTTGTCTAAAAACGTTTGGTGAAGTCAAATAATGCACAAGCTATCGTTCTGACACATGAACCAGGATGACATACAGAAAATGTACATGGGCAGCTGATTGGAAATCAACACAAAAAACACGGCAGCTAACAACATCACAAATCAAGTTTAGATTGAAAAATTGGTAATGTAATGTCAATGAAATCACAGTTTTTTATGGTTTACACCCAATGCACAAACAGTTCTGGTCTCTGGGGCTTGGGTGGTTGAAGTGTTTGGGTGGGGTGCGTGTGCTGTCGGGTTGAGCCATGAGGTGTTCGACGCGTTGTTGATCTGTGTACTTGCTGGCACTGTCAATGTTTTCTCAGGATTGGTGTTGACTTTTCTGCAGAGAATGACTTAATGTGTGGACATAAAGCAGTCTGAACAAGACCAGCATCACTCAGATTGTCTGTCTGACCCAAGAAAGAAAACAGAGGATGAAAAAAACAAGGATCTGTGTACACATACAGTAGCCTATGTCCAACTTGGCAGTGTCCACCCAAATGGACTGCCCTGACCTACATCTCAGACAGCGAACAGTAGGCTAAGCCCTACTTTTGCACAACATTACAGACACCTACTATAGCTTAAAGGATAATGGTCCATTGCCATGAGTAGTGTGTTAATACAGCTATCAGAGAAAATGAAGGCTGCGCATTTGCTTGTGTGAATTAATCAGAAAGATGGTTTGATTACTGTATTGGGGGCAGTTTTTCCAGACATTCAGCCTTGATTCCTGTTTCCTTAATGCTGCATTCCACTAGAGTCTCAAATTGAAGACTGGTTATTACAGTCAAACCTGGTTCGGATTGCTAGGTGTCTGCGGGTCACGAGGATCAGACGGATTCAGACAGACTGAATTTAATTGACAAATGCATGACAGACAGAGCAGATAGTAAGCACTCTGTCTCACATATCTATCAAAAAAGGCAATTTTTCTTGTTTCTGTCAAGCCTGACTTGTGGAGAGATGAAAGGATTGGAGAGGTTTATGCAGAAAGAGAAGGACGGATGTATAGGGATGGAAAAAGGGGAGAGAGAGCGGAGGGTGGCAGATTGCAATTAGGTTCTGCTTCCGACTGGCCAGTCAGTCTGGGTTACCTTGGCAACAACAGACACAGCTGGGTGGTATTATGGGATGTAAGGGAGGTGGGACTGGTGATTTCCTCACATTGTACAAGCTGATAACACACACACATACACATAACACGAACACTCATGAGGATACAGTCAAAAGATGCTAACTATTTTTATAGTCCTGCAATGTTATATTTGTTTTAAGTACATGCTCTGTTCTTCTAAGTAGAACAGAGCATGTACTTAAATAACCACTCTGGTCGTGATGCATGTGCTATTGCTATCCTGAGTCACATGTGTAAGCGTACGTGAGTTGGGTCATGGTGAGCCCTGTATTTGTGACAACTATTACCTAGGTGTGTGTGTGTGTGTATGCACCTTGTTCCAGGACACATAAGAAAGTTACAGAAAAAGAGCTATAAAACAAGAGAGGGAGAGCCTGTATGGTTGCACCCGTTATCATAACTCAATAAAACTTTTATCTTACAAGTGTATGTACAAAGTTCACCTGTGTTTCTCAAGAACAGGTTATGATAATTGGGTTGTTTTGGTCGAACAGACGATGTAAAATGTAAACTCAGTTCTGAAACCTTTTCATTCTGTGTGTCTGGCTGAAGTGGAATCCATTAAACTCCCACAGAGACAGGCACAGCAAAGCTCACAAGGCTTACACAAGCACCATTGTCCCTTCATCAGACCACCATTGTCTCTGTGTGTGCAGGCATGTGCATAGTCATTGCCTTGTGCACCAGTGTCTGGAAAGTATCTGTTAGTGTATATAAGCATGTGAGTTTATGTATGCATGCATGATGGTATGCCAGCATGTCTTAGGAGAGGGAGCTCATGGACTTTGGGGTTGATATACTTAAAAAAACACATGCATTGATGGGAAAATGTGAGACAGAGAGAGTGAAAAGTTAAAGAAATACAGAAAAAGAAAAAAAAGAAAAAAAAAAAAGAAGAAAGCAAACATTTTCACATTGAATGAATGTTGACATGGCCAGCTAAAAAATGTTAAAAATTCATGTAAAAACAGTGCAATCAGAATTTGAACAGTCCAGTCTGACTAAATATTATTCCCATAAAACCAAAGAAAGAAAGAACAAACTAGCCAAGGCTCTCGCTGGCCTTTTGTCACATCACACATCAAGGTGACATCATGGCTGCTGGTAAGGTGGGTTGCTGATACTACACTATTTACATTATGCAGAAACACTACTCCTGTTTACCTCACCACCTGCTCTGTGTTCCTTCATCTGACTCATCAACGTGTCCACAATGCCATGGTGTGGTCAGCGTCATTCCAGGCACTGAAACTTGAAACCTTTTGCTTAGCGCTACAGTCTATGATACCACACTAATGCACCTGCAAATTGTAGCTTGTCTGTTCTTGTTGGCTTAGACTTTGTTATGGGAGGTTTTATTTTGGTTTCAGGAGACAAGCAGACTGACCTGAGTAAACAGTTACGTGCAGTAATTCTGTAAAGCAAGAGGTGAGAATTATTTTAATATAGCGTATATTCTTTTCATAATACCCAAGGCCACAGTGAATGACTAAGAAATACAGTTATCATCATTATGAAACTATTGACTATATCTTATATTGGAAAGCTAAGTTTCATGTTTCTTACATGTTGCTTTATAGCTCTGCCTTTTTTGAAGCACATTATACTGCAAATCAAAGTAAAAATGTAAAGAAAAAGTTTATAAAGCTTGTTGACTTTTTTGCTGAGATGAGAGGATTGATACCACTCTCATGTCTTTATGCTAAAAAAAAGATGTTACAGTCAGCAGCCATAGCTTAGCATGGTACAAAGACTGGAAACAGGGGGAAACAAATAACCAACATCTTTAAAGCTCACTAATTAACAGCCAGGCAGTTTCCACTGTTTCCAGTCTTTAGTTAAACTAACAAGCAGCTGGTGGTAGCTTCACGTTCAGTGTACAGTGGTATTAATCTTCTCATCTGGAAGAAAGCGAATAAATGTCAAACTCTTCCTTTGAATATATGATAAATAAGAAAAGAAAAGAGAGCTCAAATGAGTCTTTTTGGGGGGGAATAAAGAGTTGTACCACATCCATGTACAGTAAGTCTGACACTACAGGAACATGTGTGGCCCAGCTCTCAATCGGCAGAGGAGATCAAAGGCTCCACTCGTCTATCCCCCGTCCTCCCCATCATTTCATGCTTTCGTTAATCACCCAATCTCTGTTTGGCCTCGCTGCAATTTGCTCGTATCACAGAGCTCTCTGTGTCCGTCAAAACTCTGTTTGTTTCTGCTCGGTGATGGATCTGAGCAGAATTCTGTTTGTGTCCAAAGGAAAACAATCGGTTCAGTGTATCAGTGTATCTGTGTATGTGTGTTTGTGTGCTTGGGTTTGTAAGATGTGTGTACCAACGTGAGAAGAGCAGGCGTTCAGGGCCGTCACCGAACAAACTCATTAACTGACCATTTGTTAGAGCCGAGACAGGACCAAACAAAGTGTAAAGAAAAAAAGGAGAATAGCGAGATATTTGCAATTAATGTGGGAGAAAGAAAACGAGAAAGGAATTCAAAACAGAAAGAGAGAGAAAGTTTGTTTGGGCTTAATGATTATCGAAACTCAATCGCAGTGGATGCAAACACACAAACACACACACACACACACTTGAACACACATGACACAGTATCACCTATTATTACAAAGATGTGCATATGATGTTAGACAGGATGGAATTGATCGTACTAATCAGTTCCTCAGATCAAGATCAGCAAAAGAAACCTCAACAAATATTTGAGGCCTCAGCAGGCCCTATTTTATATTTTTGAAATAATGTATGTTTTCAGTATTTTCCGCTAATAAAACCTTTAAATACCACTATCCTGTAGTACAAATTAGCTCATTAGAAATGACTAAAAGGCTAAATTGCTAAAATAGAAGTTTCTAACTTCATGGATCTTTGTTGTAATTCTCAACTAAGAAGTGCTAAACAATGGCTGTCAAGCGTTCTCATCCACACATACGTGTGCTAGTTAGCTTTGCTAACACTACCAAGCTAATGAGGTAAACACAATATGAGTCGACATTTGATTCAACATTCTTCTACATGAGTTTGACATCACGGAAATAGAAAAAACAACTACAAAAAAGTTAATGAAAAATCTGATTCCTACAACATTCCATCCCTTCACTGGCAAACATTTTCTCTTGGTCTTTATACACAGACAATAATACATTGCATTCATGTGGTAAAGGTCTTTTTCACAGAGGACCTTTTGGCTTTTTGTGGTAGAAAAATCACAGGTATGACTAATGGCATCCAAGATCGCTGAACTCCATTTAGCTGCTTCAGTTTCAGGGCCCTGGTATTGTGCATGCTGGCTCACTGTCATACTGTCACTTGAGTAGACAGCTTTCCGAGCAATGTTATCAGTTAGATGTGCACACTCACAGGGAGTGAAAAACAAACCAGAATGACAGACCGGTTATGAGGGGGATCGTGGCTTAAACTGTATGAATCACCAATTTAATGGGTGAAAAAATGTTCTATCTAAAGAACGAACACACTCGGTTAGCTCAGAGTGCACAATTAGCTATTAGCTAACGTGTTTTTTGCAATCATCTAATCTGAGTTTTTGCACTAATGTAACACATATAGATTTGTTTTCTACCCATCTGCTGTGTGCACATCCTGGATTGTTTGTAAACTCTATAGCAATGCCATTGTTAATGTCATTAATAACACTGGTGCTTTTTCTACTGTGACAAGTCTGTTGTAAAACAGGCCAAAGGGCCAAAGCAGGCCTTGTGCTGTAGTGGTATAGGTGTATATTGGTATCTCTTTGTTATTACCATGCAAAATAACACATGAACACCGTAAGCTGCAATAGAGATTCATGTGCCAAAAACAAAAGAAAAACAACAACAAAAACCACCCAGCAACATCAGTTATTTATGTTCCCATCTCAGAACTGAAGAACAGGCCACTTACCACTTTTCACTGATTTTCAATGCTGCCAAAGGAGAAGAAATCCTCTGTGGAGAGGGAGAAGCAAAAACATCTTATTCTTCACAGACAGTCGCCTCCGAAGACAGTGATGTAACGCAGCCAAGACACATCTTGTGATTTGAGTTATGGGCACAACATCTCTTACTTGTTCCCAAGGGGGGAACTCTTGCTGTTTCTATCACTATCACCAATGCTGCCTACACCTACATATAAACAGTGGCTGGATAAGTCCAGGCATGTTTGCTGAGGGATGGTGAACGTGGTTCTGGGAAATGTAGGAAATCACTAGCTGAGGTTGAGTTAGACAAGCAGGTTGAGGAAACCGACAAAAGGAACATTACAGTACTTATCCAAAACGATATCCAGTAGAGCTCAGTGAGGAGGAGTAAGGCCAGCAAAAACCAGACCTTTTCTTTGGGTCATGTGATAAAAATAATTAATTTTCTGTAGGAAGATAGAAAAGACATAGTGTGTTAATATGCGTGTGCTGTCTGAGTACACATTTCTCACCACCTCTGTGCTGGCACGTCCAGATGTTCCCAGATTATTACTTTTCTCTCTCTGTCCTCCCATTTCTCCATCATCCATCATCCATCGCCCTTCTGTCCTGCCCCACTGACTTACTGCTGTTGATACATGTAATCCCAACCTTTTATCTCCTTTTGTTCTCTCTCCCTCGGCCATGTTTTCATTATGTATTTGTCTGTCCATCACTCTTATCATTTAATCTTTTCTCAGAAACAAGTGGTATTTTTGAACTTGTCATGTATAACTCTTCTGTGTAGGGCATGAACATGTATTTATAGCCTGTAAACTAGAAAGGCATAACCCCCCAATAGACATGTGTGTTAATATGCTGTTGATGCCAAAATGAATCAAGGACAGCCTGCAGGATGTGTGTTAATGAGGTGTTTCTATTCATTCCAATGTGCTGTACTATGTGTCAGTGTGTGCGTGTGTGTGTGTGTGTGTGTGTGTGTGTGTGTTGGCTTTGTGTTGTTTTATCTGGGTCCATGGGAGTTTACACAAACTGATACATTTGTCCTTAGTGAAGACCTATGGGATCAAATCTCCCAAAGTGTGCTAAATCACATCAAGAAGTTCTGTATAATTAACCTGTTCTTTAGATTCTCAAATGACTATCATGTGTGCCAGATAAAACTAGACTGAAAGTTTAGGGACCTATTTTAATGAACCAAGGGCACACAAAGCAAGGAGAAGGCACAGTGTCCCCGTGTGAGTCTACTTTTTTTTAATTTAATGGCCAACATTGTGGCACTGGTTTACTTATACTGTAAAATGGACTGGTGGGAAGGAAATCATTATCGATAGAGCAGGCATCGATCATGGCAAATCAAATGAAGTCTTTGTAAAAGCAATAGATTCTCTGTAATATAGCTACATTTGGGAAGCTAATAAAGTTTATGTTAACACTGTCAGAGAGGTGTTGATTCAACTCTGGTAGATTTTGGGTTGCAATGGACCGCATTATACTGCACTGATGTGTATCGTATTCCAATTTCTAACTTTATTAGTGTTAATGTTTTTTAGATACATGCTGGTGGCTCTAGCTGTGTGCTTTAAGCTAAATGCTAACATCAGCATGTTAACATGCTCACCAATGACAGTGCTAACATGCTGATGTTAAGCAGGTTTAATGTTTATCATGTTCACCATCTTAGTTTAGTGTGTTGTCGTGCTTTTACAACGTTTGATGATTAGCACTAAACATAAAGCACAGTTGAGGCTGATGGGAATGTTATTAGTCTTTCAGCTGTTTACTCATAAAAGTATTGGACAAAATGAAACTTTGATCTGATGGCAGGGATAGATGAGTTAAGGTTGTCAAGTGGTTGACCGACAAACAGAGCAACATTGCCAACCCCAAACCCACACTGCTCGAGTGGCTAAAAATAACAATAGAGTGAATCAACACCACTCTGACACAGCATCAACGAAACCATTATATGCCTCACAAACATATGATCTATTGCAGGGTTGTTGTATTAGATTGTATTTGACTGTGTTGTACCTAACACATTGGAGACTCACTGTGCAGCACTCCAATTCAAAATTCTGAATCTACAGAGCCAAAAACATAAATATACATCCTTTCAGAGTACATCCCTGAGGGCAGATACCCTTCTGTAAGATGAAATCACATTTTTGGAAAGACTGAAATATTAATGACAGTGTTTTCTGAGTGTAATGGTGCACGTCATCAGGCTTTTAGTCGAAGATGATGACTGACACAGTAACCAGATGTGCGGCTCCATCTGATGTGGCATCACCATAAAATGTGATTTATGAAACACACCTTTTTAAAAGGCTGCATTTGATTAATGTGCACGAAAATATGCCTGCAGAAGTAGCCATATTTTACAGAAGTAATAAGCTGATTAAACACTTGGCAATTCAACATAACCCTCCTGTTTGCATAACTGATGTACTTATTTTTATTTTCTAGAGAGAAAAGAGGAACTCTGGAGACCATTATGTTGTTAGCAGCAGCCATGGGCCTCTGTGTAATGAATATGAGGGGGGATGTTTGAGGGAGGAGATGGCTTGTTGGAGCAACCCATGATTGCCGCATCAGGAATGTCTGAAGATTAGTGGAAACATGAGGGGACTCCAGAGTATCCCCTGGATGTCCCCATCTGAACTCATCTCACCTTAAATCTCTCCGCAAAGCTGAAGCTATAAGAAAAGGTTGGTCTCCACAAAAACACCAAAAGACATTTAGTGTATTTTGTGTATCTTTGGTGCTAATTTTGCCAGACTAACACTGGATGAGGTAAACATTACTGCATTACAGATCAGAGGTTGCAGATTAGAAGTGAATACATGTCCTTCAGTTGCTGCCTTTGGAATAAGTATAGATAAAGAGAGATGTCTTACACATCCTGTCAGTAGTTGTAGATAATAAATATTAATAAGAATTGCCTCATAATGTAGCATAGTACACATATCTACTGATGAAAGCATTTCTGTGAAGGTTTATGTGAGTTTATGTGTGATTCTGAAAGGTCTATAAGTGTTGTGATTTAAGGGGGAGACTTATTTTTGCTATTTGTGCAATCATAAGAACCCTCATGATATGGCATGTGTGCAGGCAGATAAATATCCTCTTTTGTCTCACACAGCTGCCACTTCATGTGTATATAAAAATTGTTGTTGTATTTAATTTGTGACCAGCATGAAAACAGCCCCCAAACGCTCCGAACAGAAAGGAAGCATCAGCAAAAGTGCATCTTTTGAGCCACAGCAAACGACGCAACAGTAAAGCACACTACATTAAAATTCCAGTGGAAAATAGGACATCACAATAACAGGCTGTTGTGAGTTATGAGCTTCCTTCAGAAAGCAGCTTGTATCTAAACCAAAATATTGCTGGCAGATCACTTGGAAAAAAGAGAAAGACAGCTGATGTCGCTGTCAAAATTCACATTTACAGTGATGTATCTGGAGAACACTTCACTTAGATTTAATGAGCAACCATTAGGCTAAACTGTAGGTTAAGCATTGAGGAAATTGAGGCATAGCTCGGAAACAACGGATCAAAATCGGGCTTACGTTTGACAGATTGAGATGGGCAAGAACATTAGATAACTTATCCATACATTAGATAACGCATGTTTTCCAGAAAATAATGTCTCTAATATGTTCGACCTTCGGGTTAGTGGCATTAAATTACAGCAAATAGTTTTAATGAGACAGTTCTGACAGGGTCTATATTTTGAAATGCTGTGACCTGAATGCACCGTGGCTACAGAGTTTACTAAACCAGCAGAGATGTTTCACAAGGGTCAGGGCAGATCAGGGCAGAGCAGCGAAAAAGCCCACCGGCTGAGTTATGAAACCACTGAAATATTATAAGCCATACGCTTCAATGAAATCCCATAATGAAGAAGCAACTTGCATAAACATGTCAGTGGATTTATGAAAGAAAATTTATTTAAATGTCTATAACTGTTTCTAACATCTGTCATTTTTTTCCTCACTTGCCAAAACCTTGACCTTGATGACACAACTTTATTTCAGAATGCACAAAGGGTACAGATTATGTGTGATGCAGCTCAAGATAAACCTTAAATCCTAAAGAGATTTTAAATGTAGATTTTGAGGGTTGATTTGAGGTAAGTTACCACCATAAAATGAAAGGGCAGTCTGGGACACAAAAAAAACAGCTCTGAGAAACTAAACTTGAAGCTCCTGCCACATTAAGCCAATGTTGATTTGTAATTACATGAGATAAGAAGATGAGCGGAGGTTTAGTGCATGTCTTGGCTAAATGAGAGAGGTTATTTGTGTTGCTGGGGCCACGGGATGATACACTCATTTTACAAGCTTAGGCCACTGCACTGTCTGTTCACAGCATCAAGGCCAAGGGAGGATGTATTCCTCTGTCTGTCTGTACTTCCATGTGCTAACAAATTCACGTGTAATTAAGCATGGAAACATCCATTTGTTCCCTAAAATACACAACACATACAGTCTCGGATATGTTTAGTAATCAGTGTCTGAGTGTGTGTTAGTGTGTGAAACAGAGAGAGGCAAAGTGAGTCAACCAGAAGGTTTTGAGTTCAGATCAGATTTTCCAGCATTACTGCAGCTGAGACATTTGGAACAACCAGAAATGATGCAGTAAAATACAGATTTAATGAGACACTAAGAGACAAATGAAGAATAGAAGACAGACAAAAAGGAGAGCCGGGGAGAAACTGATGAATGACTCACAAAATGTGTAGTCTGCGTTGTGTCCTCAAAACTAGACTGACAAACAAGCTTCTACATGAATTTTAAACTTGCTGGGTTGAATTAAGAATGAATGAAAGAGGATGATAGAGTAGTATGTGCAATGGTGCAGCCACTTTGAAAGAAGCAGAGCTTGTGCACTTAAATCACTCCATGCTGCAGAAACTGATAAGGTATTTTAATTAACTTCTAAGACCAGAGGTTCATTTAAAATCATATTACAATGTCAATTTGACAGCATAGAATTATCTCAGGAAAAACATGAATGTTAACTGATTGATTTCCTCTTCAGCATCATATTTAGCATGTGTTTACTTGTGTGTTTTTTAATTAGACATACACGTATGATGTAATTTCTCATCAGATAAGATTCCAACTATGAATTCAAAGGTCAAGGTTTCAGGTGACACAAGCTGTATGAACCTGAGCATGGAGTTGCTGCAAATCAATATCAGTATTTAACAGCAATTGAACAACATCAGTTACAAAGATCAGTGCAGTGGAACATTAGAGATGCTGTAACACACATACACATTGTCACAGTGTCCCACTAGGACAGCCTGCTACTCTTTTCCTCATTAATTCCTCTATTTGGCCAAAGAAGTACTCAGCAAGTTGCATCGTGTTCACAGCTTCAGTCGTGCTTTCCGTGTATTGGCCAGACGGCTCAGCTGTTTGTTTCAGAGTCGTTGGGCATTTGAGGGACTCGTGTGGATAAAAGTAGAAATGGGACTCTTAAGAGTAGAAAAGAAGGGCATCTGCTTTGTATGCAGGACAGAACATTAGTTGGGTTGAGTCAAAATGAGACACATGAGAGATTAAGAGGAAATCTAGGGACAAAATGGCAGCTAGACGACACACCATATGCCCCAGAGCCCATTATCCACTACTTCAGTCAAGCGTGCACTCTGGTGCACCCCATGGATTTTCAAGGCTCAACTCAGCCAAACAACATGTAAAGTAGAGCATTAAGCCTTTTATTTGGCTCCTCATTTCCAGATGAATTAATGGGACATGAACAAGTTCATTCTTTCAAATGTGGATTCACAGTAATTCTTTGAATAAATCTATACAGGCTTAAAGTGATACTCCACCCAAAATGTGACTTATAAGGAATAAACATTGACCTTAAGGCTTGAAAGGTGGATGGTTTAAAATAATAGTTTGACATTTTGGGAAATACACTAGAGCTGGGAATGGATTAGCATAGTTTAGCATAAAGACTGGAAGCAAGGGAAAATACATGCGTATGTAAGTGGTATTGAATGTTCCATCTATCTCTGGGTGAATTTCTCACAATGTCCGACTAACCTGTTCCTTTAACCTGTTGTTTTGGCATTGGCAGCTGCAGTCTGCTTGGGTTACAATGCTCAGAAACTTCTCAAATCTACTTTTCTGGCTAAATATACTGCTTCCATGTTGCCCCAGCAATGATGGCAATTCCAACAACACACTTTTGGTTTTGTTAAAACAATCCTCCATGATCACTTGTCATATTGGAATCTGTGACAGCGAACTCCAAGGTGACCACAGCTGCTGTTTGCTGCAAATAAGTAAATAAATAAATGCATTAAAGCAACCTCTTAAGTCTTTAAGAGGTGGAGTATTTGACACCTGAAAGATGTGTTGTGGGCTTAGAATCACTTCAACCATTCATCTGTATCAGAATGTAAATTTGAGCAACATTTACATTTTAAGCACTAAAAAAATCTGCATGAAAAGTGTCACGTTTAGCCAGAAAAGTGAAGATTTATCACATTCCCATACTGATGAGCAGCTGCACATAGATATGTTTCAGATAATTATTTCTCTCATCCCGACCTCACCTTTAAGTTGTGAAGTAAACATTTTTTTTTGTCATGTGTGGCATGAATAAATGAATATATGTATGAATTATGGAACGGAGGCCATACTGGTTGCTGAAGGTGGTTGCACTGTATGTTTGCATGATCTCACATGGGAACAAATAACACAATATGTCCAACCTGATGGCAGCCCTGTGTGCATGTGCATGTCTGTCATTGTTTGTGTGTGCATAATGTCAACTCGTGCAGATTTTCACACTATGTGTCCCGTCATGTATGTCTCACTCACCACACACGTGCGAATGTCATGTGTGGGTTATTTATTTTTGTTAGTAGCTTACAAAAATCTGTAGAACATTGAAAAGTTCACTGTAAACCTCAGGAGTTCAGAAATTGTTGTTATTTCCTTTGCTGGCCATGTATTTCTTCTATTTTTGTTAGTTAGAGGCATCATTTGTAGTTTTTCAATTCAATTTAATTCAGTTTCATTAATATAGCGCCATATCATAACAAAGTTATCTCAGGGCACTTTGTGTATAGAGCAGGTCTGGAGAAAACAGCAATAGCCTAAGCATGAAAGTTTATTCTTGACTTTGAAAATAGTATTTTGACAAAACAATCCCAACTCAAGGTGCACTTACTCACTTTCAACTGTGCTTTCATCCAAGTTTGAAAACTGTGTAATATGGCTGAAAGCTCTAGAAAAAAACAATAAGTGGGTCTTAAATTGGGAATATTTTGGGGGGTTAGCTTTAGAATTTGTCTAGTGTTATTTTGTGTATTTAAGCTCGATCAAACAGTTTGAGACTCTTTTCTTTACATCTGGATCACAGACTGAGATGAGATATTTTTTATTCTTTGGTAACAGTGCCAACGATCAGTCTCAGGAAAAAAAAGATACATATGACATCATATTTCACAGATAGAACAGTATTGTGTGAGCTCCACTGTGCATGTGTCACCTAAACAGACATAACAAGTTGTTGTTATCACAAATTCAAAAACTCCCGAATGAAGACTAGAGGCCGTCACTCCGGAAATCCGGCAGATAATCTGGTGATTAGAGGGTAAGAAAAGAGGACGTGGCTGGTTCCAATGCTCTGATTAATCAATTAGGTCTAAATCCATTAAGTCTATCTGATACCTTGTCAGACCTTAAGACCAATTCCGAGATATGAACACAATTATACATTGTTGCACACTTTTAAGAAAAAAAAGAACCTGCATGGTCACACACAATACACAAATCTATAATGATGGTGAAATAATACACTACCCATGGGCCACACATTTCAGTTATACATGTGATGGTGCATCATATATATATTGTATGTTTTTCTTATACCTTGACCTGACAAACCAAAAAAGGATTAGTTGAAGGGTCAAATTACACTTTCAATGTACATATTTACCCTACAGTCTCAGGAGTTTTACTAATGAGCCAGTGTTTATGTAGGGTTGAAGTGCACGTGTATTGTATAGATGCGTGTGTGTCAAACTGAGAGACAGAGAAAATATAACTTTCCCATCTGTCAGGGCTGTGCCGATGCTCTCTCAGAAATAGAGGATTAGTGCTAAACTTAGAGAAGAGGGGGACATGTGATGGGACGACGAGGGGAAAGCCAGGCAGTGACTAACACCAAAAGCATAATTCTGGAGGCGACTGACTGCGTCATAGCAGCCGCTCGAAGGGAGGATGAGAAAACGGAGAGATGGCGAAACAGGCAGTGTAAAGTTGTGATGGGGCCAAGCACGTTGCATCCATTTGAGGGATGAGGAATCAGGGAGAAGGAAAATGTACAAATAAGGAAGATGGGGCAAAATAGTCAGGAGATATACAGGAGAGACATTTCAGCACTATCATATAATCTCATCAAAGTCATAGATAGAGTGGTTAAAAATATTTACGTGTAATAAAGTCAGGGTGGTGTGGTTGTTGGTCTGTGGGGAGAAAATATGTTCATATCTTTCTGAGTGTATGCAAATAAAATTACTTTTATTGTATATGTGTGTCAGTTTTCGTCAAGAAAACAATGGAAACTTAAAGTGATAATCCACAAGACACTAACTATTCTTTCATTTACTGTGATGCTCTTTAGGCATTGCTGCAGACAGAAGTCTGATTGCCTTTTCATGGCTGATGCCAGTGAAAAGTTCAGCTGTTTCCAAACCCTTAGTTGACAATCTTGTGGCCGGAGTTTCCCGCAAATTTTAAATCAGGCAATGTCAGAAAGGACAAGTAGTGTTTGCAGTAAGGTTTCAGAAAAACAATATATTGTATGTATTGTACTCCGCATTTCTTTTTCTTTGGTTTGTGCTGCACCTTTTCTTTCATTTACTCCAAGATCTCATTGTTGCAATTTCCATTATACAAAGTATACAAAATTACTTCCTGTTCACAAGATTTTCCCACTAAAAGCCCAAGGTTAAATGAAACGTAAAATAATCCACAGACAGGTTATGAGTTGATTTCATATTTAATAGAAAAGCAGAAATGTGTTTATATGAAAATGACAAAGATTATTACTTCAACCTTAAGGCTTCTACCATGAGGTTTGGGAGATGGAATGATCGGCATCAGTGATCAGTGATGAAATTGCATCGTGAAAACCCGGTGGGATCCCTCTTAAGCACTAGTAAGAGCTGTTTTGGCGTCAACCACACAGGGCGGTAACTGGAATTTATGGGACCTGTGTACAAGTGGGAATTCTTCTAAGACTTTAAACACTTTTTGAAAAGTAGAGAAAAGAAAACAAGAACAACTTTTAGATAAGGAAACAAAAAAAAGCAACTTTTCTGTAGAAATCTCTTTGAAAACTGTTGAAGGAACCCATGATGTCGCCGCAGTTATCTTGGTAATATGTGGGAGGGTTTACCGCAATCAAAAGCTTGATCACCCACACCTGAGTTTAATCACTACACAGACTTGATGATTAAGCAGGTGGGTGAGAAGAGTTTTTGAACCTGGCCCCAGGTGCAGAAACATGACATCACTGACTCAGCTAGCTTTCACCTTCTGTGGCTCTGGAAAGATGCTGCATCACATACACACACACACACTAAATCCATGCATGTTACATGCCCACCACATGAGCACCAACGTGTGTATACATGTTGACGCAGTCACGCCTTCTGTTGAGTGCAATGCCTTGGACTGAATCGCACACATTATTCAAGGCTTATCGACCGAATTAACGTGCAGACAGAAAAGTGTGTTCACGTCCTGAGGCAGAGTGGGAGGGTCACCCTTGCCTTGTCGCTGCGTCTGTCACTGGGCTCATCACCACACAGATGTGACTGAGGGAGCATGGGGAACACATGGTGTTCATCTGTTTCAACCCCCCCCCACACACAAATTCTAATAAATCATAGTTTTTCCTTAAATCCTTAAGTTTGATTGAGAGGGCCGACATCAACTAGGCTCCGTTGCTACTCCATAACCTTTTAACGCACAGCTTGAAATGAAGCTTAAAGTGCTGCTCACTTCTTTGAGGGGCTGGTTTTACAACACTTGCATTTATGAATTAAACTAGAAAAGGCATGAGTATTGTTGGTAGGCAAGGCACTGTGGTGCCTAACTGTTGCTAAAGTTAATCTAGGGTGCGAGCCCGAGTTATGTATTGGTGTTAGAACTCATTTTGCTTTTAGTTTAAGATAAGACTGAGGGTTAGCTATGCAGTGGATATGGTGAATTGTAATGTCAGAGGTCCTCAAAAAAATAAATAAAACATTGTGTATGTGTGTGTTTTAGATATTGTTAGAACAAGGCTATTGTAAACAGCTTCATATTTACAAGTCTGCCCATGCATAACATTGGTTTCTCGGTAAAACAAACACAATCAGAGAAGGCAGGCATTTTCCTCTTCAGCCTGACTCATTGTGATAAATGAATGCAGACAGAAACGCTGCCTTGAAGTTTGTGACTGGAAGACCTTGAGTTTGAACAGCCATTTGCTGAAGCCTCGGATGGATGGTTGTTGCATAAATTGTCACTCGCTGGTATGTGCACGTCCTTGCCCTCCACAGCCATGCACATCCCACCTTTCGGGAGCCACAGCAAGCCCTCTCCATGAACTCACCTATTTCAACATGCTGCAAATAAACAGTTATATCATAACCCAGTAAAATAAATCTGCATGTTTAATCCGAATGACTCCAGTTGCACAATGGCCATTGTTGCTTTCATGGATTTATGTATTCAGATAAAAGATTAGAATGCAGGGGCAGTAGGGAGCAGCAGCTGTGACTGAACAGCGGCACCGAGTGGTCCACGTTGGCTACTGCAGCGTGTAGGATAAAGGAACTGAAAGGCTTTTAGCTAAACTAAACTAAGCTGAACAAATATGTAGACCTGATCCTGTTAATGTGTCAGTTACTGATGGGTTCGATTTTATCCCAAAACAGAAAGCGTGGTGAAGAATAATGGCCTGAGATTAATAAGGGAGGGAGTGTTATGCTATTTTAAATGCCTGGAAGCTTCATGTCTCCATGAAGTGAGTCAGGGTGATTCTCAGAAAAGCAGACTTCATGTTGCCAGAATATGGTTTTCTGGGTGGTGTCAGTCATAACATTCATCCCTCAAGTAGACTTTTGAAACGCATCTGATGTCTGATTCACCGGCTGGATGCTCTTCCAGTGGGATGATGAGGTGTCCATTTCCAAATGGAAAGGATAACGAAGCCTTCTTTTAAACATTAGGTCAGAAGGATGATAAGGACGTCTGTTTGTTGTACATTAATTCATTGCCATGTTAATAAAGCAACAACTGGATCACATGCCTCTGTACCTGATGAGGAAATGCTGTTGTTTTTTCTAAATGTAATACATTTAAAACATTTTTAAGGGAGCACTGTTCATTGTTGAGTCTTTGGGAAGCATTTTGCACACTGATTGTGTGTTAATAAAGCAAACAACTGGACCATGTCTTCCAACTTATCCCTCCCTTATAGTTGCCAATCAGTTGGAGCTAAAACCAGGACTTTGTAATTGTATCTCATTGAAGTGACACCAAAATGTTTGTTGTACACCTAAATAGGTGGCTGCAAAAAGTGACTGGAACAGGGCTGCAACTAATTTAATTATTTATAAATCTGCAAAATATTTTCTCAAAAACGAAATAAAAAAATTAAGTCACAATTTTTTTCAAGTTCAAGATGACATCTTTACATGGCTTGCTTTGTTCCAAAACTTAAAAATACTCAGTTTACTATCACATCAATAAACACAACACAATTCAGGTGCTTGAACCAGTGAGTGTTTTGCAATTTGCTTATAAAAAGGCCAGACTGGAACATACTAACCCTACAGATGGTCAACAGAGAAGTGGCTTGTACCACAGGATTGGTTTGAAAAAAGTTTCTATGGATACTGTGATCATTTTCTTTCAACGTGAAAACTGGTCATTATTGGAGTCCATTGAAACTGGCATGCTCCATTAAGGACAAACTTTTTACAGTCACCTTTTGAGGCTACAGTGGATGAGTGATATATATATATATATATATATATATATATATATATATAAAAGGATTTTGTGTCAGTATCACATCTGGTTTTAGTTGAATACTTCACTTCCAAAACCCAAACCTCAACTTGCATGATTTTGCTGACAGAAGAATTTGTACGCGAACTTGACTACTTCTGTTTCATCGACCAGCTTTTGTCTTTTGAACCATAGAGCGCCGCCTGTCTTCTTCCTCGTGCTGTTGAGGATAACTCCTGTATGATAACGACCTGTTGAATAAGATCACAGACAGCGAGCATGGCTGCGCTTTGACATCAGCAAGCGGCTTTATCCCTCCATCAGCCGGTCCAGACATACAGGTACACACTGCTGGCATGTCTCATTGTCATTCAAATGTTGGGCTGCTGATTGAAGCGCTTATCTCTCCTAATCGGAGCGTGTAAAGGTATTACTGCTCAGGGAGAGCGTCGCCACACTAACTTCTCCCAAACAACATTATCTACAGAGAACTGAATATACTAGGTAAAACCTTTCCTGCACCCCCCCCCCATCTGTTGTCGTGGATTATCTCCATGCTTGTTCCCTTTTTTCTATTTGTTCAGATCCTCAAAGACAGTGAAAGCAGGCAGGGGGAAGGGAGGGGGGGTTAGAAAAGGGAGGCAAATAAAGAGCCGAACACACATCTTGTTAAAAGTAAGATTTGTAAGCTTATTATTTTGTTATCATTATCATTGTTATAACCTCTGTTATGGTTTGTTCAGTTTACAGTTTATTTTCAAGTTCATTTAAAGTCATTCCAGTCGAAGGTAAACATGATTGTAATTGTTGTTTCCAACACTATTAAATGCTTTTTTTTGTTTTGCCAGACAACAATCACTCTCTCGCTCATACGCACATGGAAAGAGCAGAAACAAAGAGACTGTTGCTCACCCATTCGTCCACACACACACACACACACACACACACACACACGCACGCTTACAAACTGACACCAGTACACACAGACAGACAGCATGTCATGCTAAAGCTCCTGCACACAGACATGAAGTGATTAATAGAAATGAGCTCTGATTCTTACTCTCCCTGATACACACACACATTCAGATCGGCGTGCACACACACGCACACACACACACTTTCTTGCTGCTCTCGTGTCTAAGTTCTTAAGTGCAACTTCTTGAAGAGTGATTTAAACCTCTTGCACAGCTCTTCAACCCTCCCACTCTAAACCAGGACCCCATACCCCTACTGCCTCGCCCTCCCACCAAGAGCCATATATACACCTGGGTTAGTTCACACGCTGTATCATAATGTAATGTACTCAACGATGCTCCATAATGATATGATCTTTGTTTGTTTCCATAGGTATGATGTCTTGTCTGGGTGACAAGATGAGAAGAACATTACATTTCTATGAATTTAACAATTTACTTTGTTTTGTTTACCAGAAGGCTCTCCAAAGTTGGTTGTAAAGACACACACACCTTTGGAAAGAAAAGCCACATTCCTTCCAAACTACAATCACACAACGATGTAAAACAGAACTTTTTACTAATATAAAATATTATACATCAGTGATTCCCAACCCATTGGACTGGATGGTTAAGCAGGAAAAAAATGTACTTGTATTATATGCTGTATTATTTCAGACTTTCTTCTCATATTTCCAGTTTATCTTCAGAAGGACTGGATAATTTGAGCTGATCAGGAAGTATAATCACTGACATATGCATCCTGTGTGCAGAGGTTGCTAACAGACTTTTTCATGTTGCATTTCCATCAGAATTAGTTGACTTGCAAGAAAAAAAAAACAGAAAATGTTTAAATTGGTAAAGCAGAGGGCGACATCCTGACTTAACAAAAAAAACTAAACACTGGATCCAAGACACCCACAATTTAACTCAGTAACAAGTTCTGTTCATCCATCCCTGCATCACTGGGTCACAAGCCAAATAGGTTGGGAACCACATCTATACATGACATGTGAATATTGATCTCTATAGACTCACAGACTGCAGCCCAAGTTTACATATGGCTCAACCCACCCAACTTTTAAACCCCTATCTTCCCCCTCAAAATAACCAAAAATACACCACAGCAAACTCAAAAAAATAACAAGAAAAGAAATATATATATATATATATATATATAAAAAGAACAACCATAAGGAAACTGAGTTTCAAGTTTGTAAAAATGCTTACATCACATTCCACCTTGGCAAATTTCAAGACATTGGAATCCCATTCTTTGTCCATCGTGACATTTACAAGCGTACTTGAACATCTCACACGCCGGCTGGTGAGCTGCTTTGTGACCTCATCGGCCAACGGTCGGCTAGCAGTCCATCATAATCATCATCATTATAATCACCTTCATCATTGTTATCAGCTACTGTGGTAAGCCATGCCCTACTAGAGTCTGTCGTTGGCAGGGTGGGGTAACCATGGTGAATAAGGTGCTAGTTGCTATGGAAACGCTATTCTGCAGCAACCGACTGGTACAGTTGTTTGAGTTTTGATTTGCTGTACCTCCTCACCAAAGCACTTGGTTTGTATGTATTACTTGTTGCTTTAGTTGTGTTTTTATTTTTATTTATTTTGCATTTTCACACTTATAAGATGTACAGTATGTGGATGTATTTTCAGGCTATTAGTACCATTTAAAATATTCTCTCTCTCGCTCTCAAACACACACACACACACACACTCAGACATATGCTTTCTTACTCAGGCACACACAAACGCTCGTACAGTAACAGAAAACGGTTTACATGTGGCATCTGACAAATAAGTTTACAGAGATGAGATTGGCAGAGCAGGCGGCTGCACCGACTCTGATCAGTGGTGAGCCTCTTATTGCCCTGGACCGGATCTGTTCCTAGATGCTTGTGTGAGTGACTGTCCTTGCTCGTTCGCCCCTCCTCCCTGCTCCTCTTGCTCTCCTCCAAACAGCCTGCAGTCGGTCGAGAGGAGGGCAGTATTGCTGAGTGTACCCATGGCTGCTCCGTAGCCATCGTGTGCTTCGTTAACCTCGGAGATGACAGAGGACTAACCGAGTACTTCAAAGATTGGACGGAAAAGTAACACATCAACTTATAACATTAACAAACCCCTTGCAGTTTCTGTGTCAATAGCACATCCACAGTAAACCCCCCTCCCCCCACCCTCAATTGATGTTTAAGTAAATCATTCATCGTTTAAATGCTCTGTATTTCCCCCTGACCCCGTCCTGTCCCGTTGCCTTCATTAGAGACGTGCTGGGGACCGATGGTGAACACAGGATGACACAGCAGAGTGGAGATGACAACTAAAACACTGGCGTCTGGAGTCCCAGGGTGTGTTTATGAACTATCAGCTACTTTGACTAGTCTCCTACACAGGACCTGCGCAGTTCGTCAGCTGGTTCCTTTTTTTCCTCCGTGGACTGGGATAAGTTCCCAGCATCACAATCAACAACAACAACAACAACAAAAAAAAGGCAATTTCAGTTCAGTTCCGCTGAAATCTATTTGATTCAGTTCATTCCAGTTCAGCTTAATTCTTGTTGCAAGAAACTATGGCAACTAGCCCTAAGGAAGTGTTTCAGCCAATCAGATCCAGGGGAAAGTCTTCAAATGGTTTTCAATTGGGTAGATGAAATTGATGCTTTTTCTTCTTTTTATTAGGATTTCAGCTCCACCTCTCTGTTGACGTGTAAATGCTTTATGTGGTGTGCATGATTCAACAAGCTCAACCTGTGGCCTGTTCAGACATACACACACAAAAACACCCACAGACACACACACACACACACACACACACACCTGCAGCTGTATGCACAGACTGAGTTTAATTCAACATACGGTTCAGTCTGTGTCACCAAAACCACACTCGCTCAAACACACAGCTGCACACACACACAGCTGCACACACAGCTGCACACACACACACACACACACACACACACACACACACACACACACACACACACACACACACACACACACACACACACACACACACACACACACACACACAC
>JAVQJL010004043.1:0-12863 GCA_036024295.1 Nannoperca obscura
GTAGAACCATCTCAAGGAGGATCAGAAGAAATGGACAGCATGTGAGTTAAATATGAGTGTCACAGCAAAGGGTCTGAATACTTATGATCATGTGATATTTCAGTTTTTCTTTTTTAATAAATTTGCTAAAATTTCTACATTTCTGTTTTTTTCTGTCAAGATGGGGTGCTGAGAGTACATTAATGAGAAACTTTTTTGATTTTAGCAAATGGCTGCAATAAAACAAAGAGTGAAAAATGTAAAGGGGTCTGAATACTTTCCGTACCCACTGTATATAAAAAAAGAGGAGAAGTTGATCTTATTCTTTTATTTACTACCAAGTGCTAATGACTATAAACAAGAGTTGGCATGCATCAAGTGAAATCTTCACCTTCAGGTTCAACCCCTTTTCCCTTTTAGTTCTGGGAAAACTATAAGACAGCAGAAACTGCACCAATCTGTCAGCCAATCTAATGCTTGGTCTTCATTTCGCTAATGAATAATATAGGGTAATCCACCATTTTTTGGAAGTGTATCATAGTCTCAGACAGGGATTCTGATTCTCATTTCAACCGGTTTAAACTGGGCTACAAGAGTGTGCTCCACTCCTTGGCTGTCTCTTGAGATTCTGTCCATGGAAAACCCAAATAAAATTGGTGACCAAGCTCTGACTCCAACACTCACTTAGAACAGTTATTGAAAAAAAAAGTAGACTTTCACCCTAGTGATACAAGGACCGGACAGCTAGGACAGATTAGGATGAATCTCGCCTGACACCTTGGCGCTCCAGATTTGAATTACCTCAATGACCTCCACCAAAGAGATTTGTAAGACTTGAATCACCATTAGCATTAATGTAATGTATTGTATCCTAAGATATCAATTAATATTTTGAATAAAGGTGAATATTATTTTTCAGCAAAACGAACAAAGAAATACATTTGGAACATAAACAGATCTTGTGACAATTTTCCTTTTTTTTCTGTCAAGGCTGAACAGTGAGACTGTGAAGATGTTCGGTATCTGGGGAACTCCTTGTAATGTACTTTGTCAGTCTAAATGACAAATATATGGACTCAATATTAGATCCTTAGAGTAGTTGGAGGGTATTATAATAAGTAAGTAGACACATGAACACAAACACAGAGAAGATGAGTTGGACAGACATCAAAACTTTCCAAACACGATAAACAACCAAACAGCTCTACTGGGACGTGTATGTGTATGTGTATGTGTGTACATATGTAGATTTGTGCAAATGTGTATGACAGTTTATTAATCATAAATTATGCATATAAAGTTTTTTTTCCTGTAGACCTCAACTGTTCCTTATCCTAATGACCATGAATGCAGACAGTTTCATTAGCGCTCAGTTAGGTGACCATCTCTTGCTGTTTGTTTTGCTCATTCCATCACCCAGGGCCATTTAGCTTTCATCAGTGTGCGCTCTCTCATGGCCTGGTCTTAATGAGACCATTGTGACCTCCAGTACCAATCTCTCTTACTTCTCATGCAAGTGGAGAATTATAGTAAGTAGGAATTACATTGGAGCGTTATATCAGGGAAAAATTGTCCTTTAAAAAAATAGATGCCTGCCAGTCAATGTGATAACCGCATTGGCTGTTATAAACCAATATTTGACTCAGTGTTTTAAATTGCATGCAAGACAGAGTCTGTCGCCATGACACTTTCTTAATTGTATTGCATTATTGTGAATTTATTGTACTGTACAAAAACTGCCCGCCTAGGATCTGAGCACGGGTGTCCCCTGATGCTCAGCCATTGGCACACTCATTTTCGACTCATTTTCGATGTACATTATTAACTTCTTAAAGTAAGATTTCAAACATTCTAATATTTACCCCTCTATTAGGCAACCTATATTTCAGATAATAAATAATAATAATTTTACTTACTACTTTAAGCAACGTTCTGGTCTTGAAAATGGTACTTGAATGCCACTTTCACATTGAAATTTGTGGTCGTTGCCAGCAAAGAGCTGGACTAATTGTGCTGCTTGTTTAGGCCACCCACACTTCAGTAGTGCTGTGAACTGGGTGGCTGCAAATTTCACAAACCGGAGCTCTTATAGAGTGATGGATAGTTACCACCTGTCAACGTGACATTTGTAATGGTCCCATCCTTTGTAAGAATGAGGGAGCGGAGGAATAAATGGAGGGTGAGAAATGGAGAAAGAGAAATGTTTTCTTTAGCTCTCTGTGTCTCCATCTCCATATAGGCTATAGAGAGCAAGGCAAGGGCACAGCAGACATGATTCACTTTGAAGAGTGAACAATAGATGCAAATTGCAACCAACAGTTGTGTGCTTTCTGCGTAAATCTTTTTGTCTTTTTTCTCTCTCTCTTTTTGATGCAACTACATGCCATTCGCATTCCTGAACACAAGCCAGCGTTTAGCTCAACAGTCTAATTTATCCCAAAGGGTTTATCATTAGATTGAATAACATTAGAATATTTTTCATAAGGTGGTAACATGTCAAGTAAGCAATTTGCCTCCTTTGGTGGAGCAGAGTTATGAGTCATGCGTCATTCATTACTTGAAAATTCACAGGCGTGGCCGAAATAAAACCCATGGCTGGATAGGGCCTTACTGTAAGATTAACATCAGAGTGTAAGAAAATAGATTGCCCTCACCAGATAATATGAAGAAAATATGACTCACTAAACGACACTTAACCATACTTCCCAAAACAGACACATAAAAACAGCAAAGATTTGTGCTCCTGATAAAAATATCATTTCACCTTAAAGCCAATATCAAGCCAATATCAAAATTTTTTATTTGTTTAAAGTCCAGTGAAAATGAAATGGCATGTTACAGTTACCAGTGCAAGCTTGTTTACTTTGTCTCTCCGTGCCTCCGTGACAGGGCTCAGCCTGTCAGCTTTGCTGTCAATCAAACACACCAACAAACCCACCGAGAGGCTTGAAAGACAAGGAACATTTATTGTATATCCCCAAAGTAGCCATGTTAGCAGTGTGGCTCTACAGATGGCAATGCTGCTCTGTCACTCAGTTGTTCCACCTCTTTGGTTCAGACTGAAGTATCTCTGTCACGATCCCTGATTTTTGGTTTCTGTTTCCTGTTTTATTTTGGTAATTCCTGTCTGTCTCCCTATGCCTTCCTGTCTTTGTTTGTTTCCCTCCTTAGTGTGATTACACTCACCTGTGTCTCATCCCCTCGTTTGTCAACTGTCTGCTTTTGGGTCCTTTTTCTGTTGCCTCATGGCTCACCATGACAGAATGACCCGACCATACTTGGACCCAGCGGACATGGTCGTCTTTTCCCCCACGGGACTATGATAAGGCTTTTTATAAAATGTGGGGAATATTTTTGGTGCCTCCCGAGAGTGAGCGGCCAGCCTCCTCTCGTTCCCGGACCCGGCAGCCTGATCGTGACCAGCCTGCCTCACCCCGGCTGGCTAGACGGACTCGGAGGCAGGGGGTTGGGAGCCTCCAGCTCGCTGGTCCACAGGTTGTTCCTTCCTATGCGGGCACTCGGCTGGCCAGGTTTACTGGGACCCGGGGGGGCCACAAGGGTTGTGGTCCTCGGGCTTCCCAGCTCAGTTTCCCTGTGTCCTACACCAGCGCCCCAGAGCCTGCTACGCTGCCTAGCGCCCCTGAGCCTGCTCTTCTGCCTTCTTTCTCCCCCGAGCGTCCCCGGGCCCCCGCCTGGTCCAGCCTCGGCCGAGCGTCCCCGGGCCCCGGCCTCGGCCGCAGCAGCAACTTCAGCAGCCACAGCTGCTGGCGCCTCCTGATGAGTGGCCGCCGCCTTCGCCGGATGAGGTGTTGCTGCCGCTCTCTCCGCTGCATCTTCGGCTTCCGGGGCCTCTGCAGCCTCCGTTTCCTTCAGTCCATCCACCGGAGCGGCTTCAGCGTTGCTGCCGGCCTCCAGTCCTTCCGCTGGAGCGGCTCTCCACGTCTGGTCTTCGTGCCTGGTCCCGTCCGGGCCGCCCTCCCGAGCGGCCTCCCAGGTCTGGTCTTCGTGCCTGTCCCTGCCCGGGCTGCCCTCCCGAGCAGTCCTCCTCGCCTCGTCGCCTCCCCGGGACTCCTGTGCTGGGTTTTCTGGGTCCCTCCCCTTGGACCCCCACCACCCACCTGTGTTGGTGTTCCTTCCGTGCCTAGTCCTGTCCGGGCCACCCTCCTCCACGCCTGGTAACCCCCTGGGCTCCTGTTCTGGGTTTTCTCGGTTCAGTGCCTTGCTGACTTTGGGGATCCCCTGACTTTTCTTTTAGCGAAGGGTTCCCCTAAGACAAAATCAAGATAACTTATCTTATTTCATTTAACTTTTGTAAATGCAAATCCCTTAATGATTTTGGAGGGGTGGGGTGGGTGGAAGTTGCTATGGATTCAGAGACCTATGTTTTGAGCTACAATTTGAGGGCAGTTTCTTTTTCAGCCTGTATTTCTTTACATTTTTGCAACTTGGCACCAATAAAGTGTCAAATTAGCAGCCACTGTTTGCAATGTACCCATGAATGTACAGAAACAATCACTGGATTACTTTGATTTGCATAAAACTTAAAAACATGATGATTCTCTAGCATGTTCTGGAAGGGTTTGAAATGACCTTAATTGCCTCCATCAGCAGTTATAGATAGATGGATATTTCTGAGACAAAATTGGTTAATTGGATCTAAAGAAAATGGAGTGGTAGGGCTATGTCAGTATAAAGAAAGCAGTCTCTATAAAAACACACCCTCTCCTTTCACATGGTCCTCAAGTGCAGCTTGACGTGAGAAAATATAACATTTTTTGCTGCTGACTGGAGCAGGAAAGGGTTGAAAAGAACTTTGTCCTTGTGGAGAGGTGTGTTTCTGCTTGCGTTGGCCAAAACCCCATGAAAGTGTGTGTGTGTGTGTGATAGCTGACTGAAGGGTGAGACAGGAGAGGCGAGGAGAAAGAAGACTGAAGTGGTAATTGTTTACTGTTGATTTGAGCTGCTGCATATATTTAGTTGGAGAAATAGAGAAGTGGGGTTACTGTATCTGAGACAGAGTATGTTTTCATTCAACTGTCAAGTTAGTTTTGACTAGATTCTTGAAATGTTGTAAAAAATAATGACTTGTGTGAGTTTGTATCAACTAAGTCGAAGCTTCCTGAACAAAGATGTGGGTCAAAATTTAAAAAAACTTAACTCATTAATATTGTGCAGGTTGTTCTTTGCTCTCAAGTCAAATATGTTATAGTTAGAAAAGCAAAAATAAGAAATGCATCCAGCCTTTCATCTTAAAATTTTATCAGAAAAGTGGAAGATGTAACTTTTTAGACCATCCCTTGTTTCAGAATTAGAATATAAATGCTGGAAATGAAAATAGAATGCATAAAGCAAACCGTGTCTCCCTAAATGTTTTTACTTTTACTCCTCACAATCTGTTTCTCTAACAGTGGTGCTAACCACATAATCACAATAGCTTAGAGCTGTTAAATGTGAGCTAAGATAGTGTGTGTGTGTGTGCGAGTGCTGACTATCACTTTTTTTTTCAACAAAATGTATTGTCAATTGAACAACAAAACACGCCACTCAAGGGAACTGGAAGTTTGTTCCAACGCGTTGTGGTGCAAAAACTGCAATTGTCCGCCATGGCATTTGCGTTTGATTATTTATTCACACGATCTTGACAAAACATTTACAAAAAGCTGGGTGAGGTGCACTTAATGAAAACGTACCAAGCAAAAAAAACCAAGTTCTTAATTGTGTGACAAACAAAACCGCTAACCAGCCAAGAGAAATGCACATGCACGGTTGAAAAACTGTGTGGCTTCCCCTGTTCCTAAATCCTTATCTTCCTTCACCTGTAACTCCCCTATCAAGATTAAGTGACTAATTACTTGCCTATGTCCTCAGGTGCGTAGTTGACATAACAACAGCACATCTTATCACACATGACAACATGTCATAATTGGCTACAACAATCGTGTGAATGGCAGAACAAGAAGGCCTTGGCTTAGTGTTTTTAGCAGTGTGTTTGTGTGGGTCTAGGATACCATGTCAAGCACAAAGCAAATTGGATTTTCTAGCATCTTTCTCTCACTGTCTTTGTGTGTGTGTGATTGTGTGTACAGAGAGAAAGAGTTTGCTCTATATTGTGAGGCTTAGTTTCCCACTGTGGTCATCCAGATTGCCAGTCACCACAGTCTTGTGTACGACATGCTAGATAAATCCTGTTTGCACGCACACACTCACTCACTCACTCACTGTCTCACACACACACACACACACACACACACACACACACACAGGAGTGCTCTGTGAGCCAAGAGATGTGGGCTAGCGGGTTCAGCTTAACCACAGTGAACTCTGGTTTGTCCAAAACAAACGATGAAGGCCATGCAGGGATGAGGCATTTAACAGGCTTGATCAGACTTACATATTCCACTAGTGTAATATAAAATGTTTTCTTTTACCCCTTTTCTCTTATGATAACTTTTTCATCTTTTTTGTCTCCAAGCTGCAGAAGTCAGACTAATATCAGACGTGCACTAGTGAGAATCATTCACATGAACACCGGAGAGAGCCAGCAGAAGACAGTAAGCTTATTTTTTCAAGCTGAACATCAACAATCAATTTACTCTTCTACGTGGGTGCAAGTTCACATACTGTGTTCAAAATCAGTGTCTCTCAGCTCCTGTGGCTTATTTAAAATTTTTGACTGATTTATTTTGGAGTCGAGTGCTCCTCATATCAAAAAGGCAATTAGCAGGCTCTTCTGTTGTTGCAGCAAACAAAGATCCTCGTCATTTTAATTTAATGAGGTAAGTCTAGCTAAGAATGAGAATCTCTGCTGGAATTTAATAATGGTTTCCACTCGCTACACTGTCTCGCTCTGTAGAAAAAGCTAAGGCTCCAGACTGGTGTTGTCACAGTGTTAGGTAGCATCCAAGGATATTATGGGAAAACAGGCCCAGACAGACTCATTAGGCGATGTCCACACAGGCTGAGATATTCGATTCATGACAATGCTAATACACAGGCAGTGTGGATAAGATTTCACTTGAATAATGGATGTTCTGTATTGGAGCAAGCAGATCACTGAGTTTTTTTTTTGTTCACAGAGCTCTATGACATTGAAGTGTTTTGACTGATTCAGTTGTTCCTGTAAAAAGCTAGAAGCTACCCATGCTTCCTTGAACAACAAAGAATAGACAGAGAGGTATGATGCCCATAATGCAGAACAGATATCTTTATTCTCACCAAACTCACAGGCCAGTATACTTACACAACCAAACAAACAAGTACACACACAAACGGCCTTAGGAGATATGTTTCCTCATAGTCTGAGAAAGGACTGTTCCCCAGAACAGGCACTTAAAAAAAAAAAACGTATGAGACCAATCAAGCACAAGTTGAAGTTTCTATACAGATTTCCTTGTTCAATATGTTTTCATTTGCATAGGACTAACATGTAAATGGGTACCATACTATTGTTCATTCTCATTTCATGGAACCCCCAAAAAAGCAGCCAGTTAGCATTCAAACTGAGACCTATAGTATTGCGGTACTAATGGAGCATTAGATTGGGGTTAAGCGCCTGAATTGTGAGTGGTCCACTTGCTCTGCCCTGGGGCTACGCATATAGGGCCAGTGCTTAGCATTAGCATAATTGCTGGACACCGGAGCACAGCAGAAGGTACTGAGCAATCTCTATTCCAGCTCACCTAATTCACTCTGATTGAGCTGGGAGGACTGGTGCTGAACTCCATGAATGGCCCTGGGATGGGGAAAGAGGATGGATGGACCTCTTGGTTAAGCAGTTATTGAGGATACAGGACAGCATGGATGAAGAACAGCAGCACTGGTTCAACTGCACTGCAGTGACTGGTCACTTATATATTTTTCAGTAACAGATTAATACAAGTGAAGAAAGCAAATGAATAGGGGAACTGTAGAGAGAACAACCATAATTATGCTCATTAAGAAGCTTTACTACACATCTGACCCTCCCAGTATCACAATGTTTGACAGACAGAAAGAGAGAGAGAGAAAGATCTCAACTTACGTATGTGGCTGAGCACAATAGTTGGAAGCAGCCTTTCTGTCTCTCTCCCTCCCTCTACCCTCCTCCTCTCCTCCTGGGATGGGTCCTATTTTGAATTTAATGAAAGAGGAGAAACACTACATTGCATAGGGAACCAAATGGCACCCCAGAGAGTCCCAAACCAATTTTTGTTGGACAATGGCAAAACCAAAACTAAAGATGTGTTCAGTAGTGATGAAATGTAGGCACATGGAGGAGTGAAAGTGTGTGAGAGAGAGGGTTGGATAAAGAAAAGGAGGTTTTATTCAGGAGAATTTGGCAAATGATTGGCACTGAACAATAGTTTGAACAGTTTATAAAGGCCCGACATTGTTGGTTTTTTGGTTGGGTTCCTCTTTTGACCGTACTTGTTTAGTACTATAGTCGTGTGGGATTGGTGAAAAATATGGAGACAAGGTGTTCAAATTTGAAATGGAGGGCTGTCTTGTTGTAAGTACTTTCTGTAATAAAAATGTTTCACAACTTCTGAGTTTGCTCCAAGGCTCTTATGATCATGAGCTCTTCTCCTCCTTTGATGATGAATAAATGGGAGGTTAGCTGTGAAGTGGGATTGGTTTAACACCATGCCATGGAGCCCCATTTTCACAGAGTGCCAGTATCAATGGGCACAAGACTCAGGGCCAGAGCCCTCTACACATCTCCTGTGAGGGTTCCCTGAACCCAGACAAGCATTTCCCCTCCCACCTAATGCTATTGCTCCACTCCCCTTGCCTTGGATTCCTATTCAGCCTGTTTACCATGCCACAAGGCCTTTTCAAACCCCAGTCGGCAGGTCTTCCAGTGCCTTACAGAGCCACTGAACTCTCCCTAACCTACTAATCAGACCTCTCCTCCCTTTCAGCCCTTAAACATAAAGCCTCATCTTGACCACCATTTTGTAGGTCAGCCACTGTGGGCTTTGTGTAGGCCTTAGCACCTCCAGAGAAAGATCCTCCCCCTATTGATGCATCCTGAGCAGCTCCCCGAAACTCACAGACACCTCCCCCTGCAGATGGAGGCATTCAAAGACATCCAGTTTATTAAGCTGTCACTGCGCATCTAAATCTGTTCCCTATTGCAATGATACAGGCCTTTCCAGTGAGAGAGAGAAGGAAAGCCTTTGTGTGCCACCAAGGTATTCAAAGAGCTATAAAAAAATCACACACTAAAACTAATGCACATACACCGGTGAAATGAGATGCAAATCCGACGATTCACTTGGCAGTAAGAGTGGGCTTTTCTTTGTGTGTGTATATGTGTGCATCTAGTGTGCGTGTATGTAGCACTCATTGTTGTGTGTTAGTGTGTGCGCACCTAATTCCTGCAGCATGGTCTCAATCTGTGCTGGCATAGCAGCGCCTGTACAGTTGAGCAGCCGTAACACAGTTGTTGGTACGGGGGCATTGTGTGACTGTGACAGGGAGAGAAATTACTTAAAGAGCCAGGACAATGTCTTTGGTGAAACCAAGCTACAGTGAGGGAATACATGCACAGAGACACTCACAATGAAGGAGATGAGCAATACAGGGGGAGAGTGAAAAGTAAAGAAAGGGTGAAGGCTGAACTGGATCCTGGTTAAGACTTCCAGCTTCTTTCTCTTCTTTTGACAATCAACACTCACAGATTGGATTTGCATGGCTAATGGGAGTTTAGGGCTGTTGTTTGTGCAAGGGCGCTTCAGATGGAGCTGACCCCTGGGTTCCAGAACTCCAAACTTAGCCGCAGCATAACAAGTACGGTACAGTAGCTCCCCATTCCAGGGCACTATTTAATTCCTGCTTGAACAAATGTATAGACTTGAATGATAGAGGAAGCTCTTGTACTCCGAATTTCATTCAGCATGTGCATGTGTTGTTTCCTGTGAATCTCTTGTGCATGTGCACACCATTTGAATTTACATCAGGATTGGCGGACTCCACCACCAACAATGCAAACTACTTCATACAGAGGCAAAGCTGAGTAAAGGCCAGCCACAAATAATATCAAAACTTGGGTTTGACATTTTAAGGATTATAATTTAGGATTAAAAGGATTTAACTTTTCCATTTATAGGTGGCAAGAATGGGTCACTGGTCAGAAATCGCATGGCTGGTTGGATTGTTGGAGTCCAGTCACTCATGTTCTCACATCCGTCAAATTTTCCTTGTGAAAACTCTGTCCTGCAAACCAACCAATAAATAAAAATTAATTATTAAGTAAAACATTTTCTATCTGGAAATTTTCAAAAGTGTTTGAAATCATGTACTGTTTTGTATAATACACTGGTGGTTGATATATTCACCATATGAGTCAATTTTCTATAAGATTAACAAAATACTGGTTGCATTCTCATACAGGTGGTTTGTGTGTGTGTGTGTGTGTGTGTGTGTGTGTATGTGTGTATGTGTGTGTGTGTGTGTCAGAGAGTGTATATTTGGCCAAGAAGTGGAAATTAAAGGCTCATGTGGTAAATGCTGGTATTAGGAAGGGAAATGACCACTGAGCAGTTCAATAACGCCCTCTGTTGTTAATGACCAGTACCCAGGCTCAGACAGGGACGTAGTGTGACACACATACACACATACACCTGAGGAAAAGCAACAGGAAGAGGAAATGAGCAAGTGATCCTCTCCCTCTTCTACTGTACATTCCCACAAAGATGTAAAGAATTTTCCAAACTTCTCTGTGGACTGGATTTAGGCTTGTGTAAAGCCTGAGCAGGTTGTTTGGGACCCAAGACAATCTTTTTCACATTGGGAAGCCCCTACCGTGGCTAGCTGTAGAAAAAACATTCATGTGTGTTTTAATATCATTAATGGATGGGTTTGTGTAAGTGTTGAAATATGACCCAATTAACAAGGGCTGCACTTTTGTTTTTATTTCTCCCTGAATTAATCTCAGAGTAAGGCAGATATTTCCATGGCGTGGCTCTGTGAAATGGGTTACACGTGTATACTCTTAGTCCACCGCTGCCCTCTCACATCGCCAATCCCTTTCTTCATTGGCTCCCACTCGTTTCTCATGTGGCTCCACACTCGTTACACAGAGAGTTGGCCATGGCTGGTTGCGGGCTAAACAAACAGTATTGCCTTTCTTCCTTGAATTTGTCGATTTGGTCTGGTAATAATTTTAGGTGAGAGTACTAAGGGAACAGTGAGCCCGTATTAGCGTTACAGATGGTATTATCACATGAAAAAAGGTATAATTGCAGTGTGCTCATAGCGCTGGTTAAGTAAACCTACAGCAGAGATCAGGTTGCTCTGCATTGCCCTCCCTTATCCATCAGTGATTGGTTAGATGCTGTTTTAACTGAGATATAGGAGACAGTATAAATATAATAATTACTTGAAAAGGAATTTGTCATACTTCTGTTTGACACTATTGGTTAGTGGTTCACAATACAGACAGTGATTAGCTGTAGGAATGTGTAAAAGTGGTTAATTTGGATAAGACATGTGTTTTTAGGTAACTATACGTTTCAATAGAAATAAAGTTAATAGATACAATATTTCTCCTGTTCAATGAAGAAAAATGAAGCAAACAATAAACAAACAGTAAAACCTTGCCTATAAAACTGTTATTTACAATAACAGCTATTAATGTGCCACTTTAAGAACACACAAGAGAAAACAGCAGTTTTCCCCCACTTTTTAGTCATTAAGCATATACGACAAGTGCCCAGCATTCAAGGAAACAATAACTGTAAAGATTTATTGCTGCACTGAATCACAACAAGATGGCTAATGTATTAGAAGTGCAAAATAAATAGACAAACAGCCCACGAGCTGCAAATACCAGACACATTAAAGCCTGGAGTAGTTCCAGAGAAATCTTTCAATTACACAGAGTGAATACTGTTCTGTTTCGGGGGCAAGATGGATAACTTAGAGAATGGGCTGTCAGAGAAGTAAACTACATTATAGATTTAATTAGAATAACACATCTGGGCGGTTTTAGTTGCTTGAACAAGGCTGCGTTGTAACTGACAGGTGGACGGCAAATCAATGCTTTGACCAGAAGGAAGAGCTGGTTTGTATAAAAGTGCTGAGAAACAAAGTGAGATGGATGAACGAGGAGAAAGGCAGATTTATTAAAATTTTGGTCAAAGAGTCAGACTCAGGGTTGTCAGTCCACTTAAAAGCCCCGTGTCTAAAATGATTGCATCACACTCAAATGTCCGAATCCAATACATTACTGTGACACAATCAAGCTTGGCAATATTGACGCATTTGGTGGGTCTAATAAAATACAAGTAATAACTAACTGAACTGCAGTTGGAACAATGGCCTAGAACATAGGTGGTGTGGAACCTACTTTCTGTGGGGTGAAAGTCAAATGTGGTCAATGATAAATAAAAAAAAGCCAACTGAAATATCTCAACAACTTCAAGATCAACTCCTGAAATTGTGTACAGACACTGTGGTCCCCAGAGGATTCATACTGACTTTTAGTGAAATGTCTTACAACATGCAATTAGGCACAGATAACCATGGTGCCTAGAAAATGAACTTTAATGACATTGGTGATTTTCCTCTTGTTTTTGCGGCGAGGGAGACTGCAGGAGAAGCAGAAACACACTCCGAGGGAGTGGACCCACAAGGCAGGACGCGGACGGCAGATTCGGGGGAAAGCAACGAGGGTTTATTAGGAGTGGGCAGACAAACAATACTCTGGGTGTGGCGGAGTGAAGAAGCCCGGAGGTCTGGAGCTGGTTAGGGGTCGAGTCAGAAAGTACAGAGGACAGAAGGCAACAACGGTTCTGTTCGCTGGAGGTTTACCACGGAGGTACACGGACGATCTGGCGAGGAGTGGAGGGAAGAGCCGGCTTTTATCTGCAGGGGTTGATGAGTGGATGGAGAACAGCTGC
>JAVQJL010004048.1:0-25043 GCA_036024295.1 Nannoperca obscura
ACTCTATTTTCTATTCATTTCACAACGTATGGTGGTGAATAAGTGTGACTTTTCATGGAAAACACAAAATTGTTTGGGTGACCCCAAACTTTTGAACGGTAGTGTACATACATACATACACACACACACACACACAATTATTTTAATTATTTATTTATTTGAAGGCTGTAGTTACTTGCAAATTATTTAAATAAAAAAATGTACAGCAACCAAATAAATACAATATGGTGAGTACACCTAACAGCATATCACATTTTTAAAATAAGCTCCACCTTAACCAACTACAACAGAAAATGCTACTTACACACATGCATCAGTATTAATTATGTAACACAACATAATAGTATAATAGTATAACACTTATAGAGGTCGTTTTTTTGCACTGAATTTTACTTTGAATTTTTACAGTGTGTAGATTTAACTTTCAGTTTAATGTTGCTACTTCTCCTCTACCACTGTCTATCTTTAAATATGATCTGATGATGTCACTAGTTTGCGGCGCATATTCACACATCTGTATAACTTTCTCACCTTCATTCACACTTATCAGTTAGTCCCAAAGGCTATGGTTCTCTGTCCAAGGACATGTGATATCTGACAACTCTTTGTTTTCTTTCTTTCTTTTGTCAAGTTTTTCCCTCAGTGCAGCAGAAGACAATCTGACCCAGAACAATATCTGCAGATCAAAGAACACACATCCACAGACACACATGCACAGAAGGAGTTCATATCTTTCAGCACTGTAGCTGTCAGAAAGTTTTACAAGACAGTAAGAGTAAAGGATATGAGCCCTACGTGTGTAAATGTGTGTGTGCGTGTGTGTGTGCGCGCGTATGAGTGTGTATACACATGCATTTTGACAAAATAGTAAAAGTAGTTTCTATAAATGTACTGGCACTGATGTAAATATCAGATCAGTTAGGTGTCTACCAAAGTTAACACTTTGATAATTATGAATACACATTGCGAAATCCCAATAAATGTCTACTCCCACACACACAGAAGCATGCATGTGCACATAGCAGTGACATGCTTCAGCCATGTGCCATATGGAGTGAAGCCATTTTTTTTTCTTTTTTATTCCCTATGTGTGCTATGTCCGAGATATTCCGCAGCCCTGGGGCCTTGCATTTGACAAGGAGAACACATTGTTTATTTTCCCCTGCTGGCCACACGCACGCACACACTTACACTCACACACAATAATGCAAGAAAAGACAAATATGGATATGTGAACACATCAAACACCTGCATATATGGATATTAGTTTATATATGTACATGAATGCAAATTTGAAACTTTCTCACACACGCACACACACACACACACACACACCGTCCCTGGCCTGGCCAGAATAGCCAGGGTCAGCAGCAGGGCAGCCTGTACCGCTGCACATCTCTGTTATTCATCCATGTCATTCAGGCCAGGATCACGAGGGAGGGGCAGAGTGGTGTATGGAAGGGAAGGAGAAGCTTACATTCAACCCCCACACGGTTGCCCTTTGCTCACCCATTGCCTCTAGCAGAGTCCGAGCCCACCCACAACCCCCCTCCTCACTCTCACACACACACACACTCTCTCTCTTCTTCTTCTACCACCTCAGCCCCCAGGCCCCAGCCCCTGCTCCTCTAGCATGGCTTCAGCGCTAAAGAGGACACATGGCAAAGGACAGATAGGCTGCCTGGACTCCATCAGACCTGGCCAGAGGCAGAAGGAGGGAGGGAGGAAGACAAGAAATTGAATGTGTGTTTGTGAGCAAGTGCTTACTTTGATTGATTTGATTGATTTCAATTTGGAAGAATTTGACTCATCAGCATCCACTTTTGTGAAACTTTGAGTACTGCATTGTCATTGCAGGGTTAAAACAAGCATTTGGTATATTCCAAAGACAATATGGATGTGGAATATAAAAAGGGCTTAGAATACAAACCATTTTCTGTCATAATATGTACAGAGTCTGATGAAGTCTGCCAACAGTACCTAACAAAGCAATTACTTCCACTGATAAGGCAAACATATCTGTTATGTGCCAATAGTCTGCTTGTACTAATTAATGGGGAAATGCACACAAACACACGCACGCACACATACACAGAGTGTCTCTGGAGTGCGAAGATGAGCGCATCATTAGGGGAGGCTCACATGCATTTCAGAGGAGTGCCACTAATCCTGCATGAAATTCAATTTAAAACTTGGAGCGAGACTCGTTCCCCTGCTTTGATACAGCGCCAGATACCAACAGAAGATGGAGAGCCGCGGCTACTGAGACGAGCGTGCGTTGGTGTGTCAGCAGCTGTAAGCACACAAGTACCTCAAGTAAACAAACACATGAAAAGTTTGTTGCGCTGGGACTGCTTGGTTTGATGTCTGTTTGGGTTGTACAATATTACAAAGAGGTCTGGTAATATTTCACATACAGCTGTTTATTTTTACCAGGTCGCTTCATTAGAAAACTGATTATCCTTAACATTAAAAGAGCAGATAGTAAGACATTGGGAAAATACTGATCATGTTAAACTGAATGAACCTTTATGAAACTCACCCTGGAGAAATCCTTGGCTACCATTAGACTGTGAATGGCATCGGATCATCACTTAACAATAACAAGAACACTGAAGCTACACTTTTTATGGTTGCCACGGCGTTACTTCGCAAGATAAAATTGCTGTTTGAAAAAAAAAAACAATGGGTGAAAAATGAGCTGTCAGTCACCGGCCCCCTCCAACAATACCGCCGCTGGCCCCGCCACTCTTCATGCTCAGCCAGAGAACGGGGCCCCCTTCTATTCCAGAGACCGAGGTTAAAGGTCAGCATGGACCTCTGGACATATCCTATGATAATACCCTGGGCTGTGTCATGTGAGAGTGGGGGGGGATTTCTATACGAGAAGTAGAGAAAAACAGACTGAATGATGAGAGAGAGATGAGAAGTAAAAAGCTTGCATTTAGAAAGGACTGGAAGGCACAGATCATGAGATCAGCATGCAGGTCATCTGTTTTGAAATCCATTTACACGATTCATGCCCTGGGTTGTCAAATCCATACTGCTCCCCACCGTCCCAGAACCCCCCATATCCCAAGCCTTACTGTGCTTTTCTTTCCCCACCGCAACCCTTTCTGGCTTTCCGTAATTAAAGAGGGCATTTTGACTGGAAACTACAAGAGCCACATTTGGTGGAAGGGGCTAGGAGAGTATGATGGGATGAAGAAGAGTTGTATCCCACAAGTGCTTAACATGAGGCCTCATCATTATCTACAAGAAATGCTGCTCAAGCCTGGCCATGAACAAAACAGAATATGTTGGCGTCAGCTTTGAATATGATCTTTGGTTCCCCCAAATTACAATGAAACATTTCCTCACTTCTAGTGGCTTCTAGTCATGCATACAGTAGAGATGTAAGGCAAAGCTAGTGTCTGTATCTGTTTATGCCACTAAAATATTGACCTGTAGTTGATTCTGTATTTCTATTTAAACCGGATGTTAGTTGTTAGGCCAAACTGAGTCTATATAAAAGTTCTGTAACTCTTAGTTATCTAGTTGGAAATGAACAGTGGAAATACAACAGGAGGTTTCCACAGAAGGAGAATAAGTCAGAATAGCACTGGGCCATACTGGATGATTTGTCTTTACAAACTGTTGTGTATGATATGGGAGGAGGCCCAGGTAAATGTAGAGTTGGACTAAAGTGTCTATAGATATGACAACAACGATGGCCCACGATAACTCATTTGGTCATATTGCATAGTTCAAAACTTCATCTCAGCTCATCATCTTCTATCCTACTTGGTTTCCAGTCTGCAATTTTGGACCACAAGGTTAAAATATTACTGTGCTATGTTACGCTGAGTATTTCAGACAATGAAAAGGACCCAAATGCAGACCGTGCAGGCAAACAGGAGGGGTTTGATGATTTTTTGAACACAAAAATAAGCTTACATGAGCTACAGGTTGGCAGTCAGGAAGACAGCACCAATGCACATGACAAGCAGTCCAACAAACAGTATGAATCAACTCAGTAACAAAGGAAGGGCACCGGTACATACAGGGATGTGGCTAATCAGGTTATGAGGGGCAGGTGTGGATAATCAGAGACACGATGGCAGGGACAGACAACACAGGTAAGAATTACAAAAGAAAACAGGAAACACACAAAGACTAATGAAATGTAACAACTACTGCAAAACGTCAGATGTTCGTATCTGTTCATGTCCGAATAATGTATTTGTGTTTGTTTAAATCCCTAGCAGATAGTTTGGGTTTGAAGTTACCCAGTTTTGAGTATCCACCCAAATGTTTGTGGTGCTTTTTTTTGTTGCTACATTTCTTTCCAGAATCTTTTTCACTGGAACTACTTTCTACCAAAGTTTTATATCAAATGAACACAGAGAAACTGCTGAAATGATTCAAACTAAAATTTGAAATTCTTTGAATATTACAAACAAAATTGCATTTACCTCTTTAGTATCAGGGTATTAGCAGAAAGAAAGAGGCAGATATGTTAAAACTTAAATATATAAAACCCCAACTATCTGCACAGCTGGATACCAAGAAAATATAACTTTCTCATATAATTCATTTTCATGAACAGCTAGTAGTCAGAACGATTGTGTATGTTGGGCTCATATACCGACATAAAGATTGTGACAAATCACACGTTGTACTCTTTCTCTTGGCCTGAATACCACCCAGTGTCTTCACTGCCTTAAGAGGTGATGGTGAACAATGGCCACGCTAATAAATAAAAAAAGCAGACTATCAACTGTCACAGCTTTGCCTTGCTCTCTCTCATCACATGACCCACATGCTGGACGACATGTCACAGCTAGCGTGGCCTCATTTGCATAAGACAATCACCCTTTTCGGACGCAGGGCACAAATGTTGTCTAGACGACATGCATCAGACGGGTGAACCCCTACACACACACACACACACACACACACACACACACACACACACACTCACGCATACATATGCCTTCATCCACCCACACAGACACATAAACACCTACATCTGAATCTATGTGCATCCATTCATACACACAGACACCCTCACGTCACTTTAAACACCCCCAGACGGAGCCTCCGGCCGGGGTAAGACTATAAATCAGCTCCAGGTCTGCATTGACTTGATTCACATGCTGTGTTATTATGGTGTGGTGGATCAGGCATGAGAAAGTATTAAAAACATCACACATATGCAAATCCTTACTGATGGAATGACAGGATGGCCCAGCCAGTCATTTAGATATGTATATCACTCCTTGGTTTGGAGATTATGCGATTATTCTGGTCTATGCGCCATGGAGGGTCAAAGGGACGATTCCTTTGATATGAGATATGTGTTGATGTGATGACAATGACTGTTGACATTGCGTGCAATTATGTGTATATAACTATGTGAGCATGCATATGTGTGTTAAATATGTAGCTGTTATGTGTGTGTGTGTGTGTGTGTGTGTGTTGGTATAGTGTTGTGGCCAGTGGCCCCTGATTGTTTGATGTATGTATTAGTCCAGCTGTAATGACTGTGGCAGCAGCAGGATGGGTCTCTGGAGAGCTGATTATATCTGTTTGTCATCTGCGGTGAGGGTGATCCTGTGACACTGGCAACAACAACACAACCTCTCTCTTCTGATGTGGGCACCGGAAATGTGTCTGCGTGTCTGTGTGTATATATGTGTTTGTGTGAAGAATTTACTTGAAGTGTTTTGCATATAACAGAAAGGCTCTCGCACACAGCTCGGTACAGCTGTCACTGCGCAGTACATGTGGTATGTTAGTGTATAAATTTGCATGTGTGGACTGCTTGTGTACTTCCTGTCCTGCGTTTCGTCTTTGCAAAAGTGGCACCAAACATCTGTCTGCTGTCACTGTGGCAACACTAATGGTGTGAGGCGTCGGCATTAGTGCAGAGGCAAAGGAGGAGAGAGAGAGAGAAAGAGAGAGAGAGAGAGAGGGCCAGTGGGGAAATAGAACAAAATGAGAGAAGACAAGAGGAGAGATGGAGAGATGACCAGAGAAAACGCGGGTCACTTCATCGCTGTCCGAAAGGGTCTCATTTATCCTCCCCCTCTTTCCCCACACTGCAATAAGACAGCATCGCCTCTGTCAGGACAACAGCAGAAGTGAGTGTGAGAGCTGTTTCTGCAGACAGAAGTTAGTTATTGTTGGCCGAGGGTGTATGCTATAGCTCAGCGCGTTGGGCCAGGCTTGTCTTTGCTACAGCAGCTTGCAACAGCACTAATCAACACCTTGCTATTCACACGCTAACCTAGCAGTCATTAACACATATTCTGCTTGTTTGCATATCTGTCAGCACCTTGCAATAGAGCTGATTCCTTTAGCAAATAAAAAATGGTGGGCTGATACTGTTTATCCGTTGGCCAAAAGTAAAAATATCTGTGCCGTTGTCAGCCTTCACACACACCCAGAAGCTGTTCTCTGTTTGTGAATAATAAAGGTGACTAATTAGCAGTAATTTAGAAAAATTTTACTGCTGAAGATTTTTATTATATCAATCCCAGTATTTTATACTGTGCATGGCCTGCATTTATTTATCTATAGCCATGAAATGTGTTTATCATGTTATATTTACTTACCTTTAGATGGCATTACCTCCAACTTATTTCTAACAGAGACTCAAGGGCATTCTTACAGCTTCCATCCATAACCACTAAATCAACCAGAACTGAAACCTTAGGAATTATACTACTGTATAATGTTTATATATACTGTATAAAGTTTTGGATGTAATTGCCCTTGTTCTGTGAAAGCATTTTCTTTTACACCCCAATACACTGGAGGTGAATGGAATATTGTCTGTGCTCATGGCATTGAAAAAAGGCATTTTTAAATTCAACATCAAAGTGTCTTTCCATAAACAACGTCCCAGTTATAAACCACAGATCATGCTGTCAGCAGTTTTCTCCTAAAGGAAAAGTCCCCATGAAACAAGTGTGTTTTGTTGCTGTTAAACTTTTTAAATGCATTTCTTTTACATGCAGTGAGCATCATACATGCAATTCCCTTATCCTCTATTCTATTTAGCTGGATGCAGATATCTCACAGACAGATATTTCAAAACTGACAAATAAAAAAGCAAAAATAGAACATTTGCATGGCTGGATACCACAAGGGGCAAGTAAGAAAATATATGTTTTTGTAATTTGGGTAACTCTTTAATAATGCCAGTGTTTTCAACATCTGAATGACATTAGAAAACCAATCTTGTTGGTATAAGAATAGTTAATATCTTATTATTATTATTATTATTCTTCCTTGCCATGAGTTAAAATGTCATCTCCACTTCCACTTCATACCTCAGCACTCTTTCATTATAGGCCCTCGCTCATAATGAAGGGCTATACCAAGCTCCTGTGAAGTTGCGTGCAGAGAGACTATCTCCCCTGGGCTGAGGCTGGCCTATATTATGTGCATCAAATTCTGTATTAAACATGTCATTGTCACTACATGAATACTACCTTCCACAGAACAGTAAAGCATATGGTTGTCTGGGAACATGATGAAAGTGATACAGACATACAAACTATAGAGGTGCAGGGTGAGGTACAGAACAGCACCCCTGGAGGTGGTTCGGCTTATTGTCTTGCTGAAGGACTTCAGTATAACGGGCATATGGGTTTTAACCTATTTTTTAAATTGAAAGATCTCTCCAACCACTACACCACCACGCTGCCTCAAATTGCCTCTTTACTGCCTCTTCCCAGGGAACCTTTGGGTGGATACTGTTGAGCCTGGATTAGCTCTGCTCACATGCACAAACACATGCACACGGACACATATACATAAACCTGCATATGCACCACTGGTCTTGTTTTATCCACGGCGCCTTCAGTGAGAGAAACCACTCTTTAATCATTTCATAAGATCATTTGCCTGGCAGATACGCCTCAGGCTTTTCCCATTACCCCTGGCTGCCTTGACCTAGATATGTGTGTGAGTGTGAGAGAGAGTATGTGATTGTAGTTGATGGAGAATAGAGCGATGACTGTAAGTCCATGCATGGCTGTGTCCAGCAGTGGCTAAAATACAAATGGACATGCAGACGAGCGAGCCAGAATATACGAGGCAACGTGCGCACACACATACAGAGAAGCAATGAAATGGTAAACCTTCTTACTGTGTTTTACTGTACCAGCCAGCAAAAATGTACACACACTATTTATTAATAAATATTTCTTTGCTTATGTTTGTATTTGCTATTTAGAGCAGATGCAGGTTTACAATGTATCCTCGGATCTTACGAATCGGTCAAAAAATGCTGTGATGGATTTGCCATGGAGTAATGTGGGGACTTTTATGTCACTTTGTATTAACCATACACTTGCTGTGTGTGCGTGTGTGTGTGTGTGTGTGTGTGTGTGTGTGTGTGCGCGCATGTGAAAAAGGGGGGTATTCAAAAAACAGGATTGATTCAAATAATGATTCAATATAGCCAGCCTAAGCTAACAAATGAGAGATACCAGAAAAGGACTGTTGTGTTGTGGTTGAAAACTTACTTTAGTCTAAACTTGCTACTTGTTACCTGGAGTTAAGGGACTTTTATTTTTTACCACAGTGTCCTCTTCTACACGCTCTCTAAACTATATGGATAAACTAAGAGACATGATGGCAAAGGTAGAAAATCTTTTTCTTACTGTGGTTTCCAAACATCTGGAGATACAGGACAAGAGCCAAATGATCAATGTAGCACCAGTAAGAAAAACAGTAGGGGTGCATTCTCACTTCAAAGCCTCCCATACAAAGGAGGTTAACAGTGGATCTCCCGTATAAGCATTCTTTCCAGACATGCTCCTGCATGTGTGGTGACAGCTAGCTTGCAGTGCCACATCAGTCACTGAGCTGCTTAGTTTTACATGTGGATGACCTCTGTGGGACATTGTCAACCAAAGGCCCATAAGTAGAATGTGTTAAATATTTTTTTCCTGTTATATCGGGCCAGCTAGTGAGCCATTTGGAAAAAGTGAGGAACCAGTGGAAAAACAGGCAAGTCATTGCTAATATACTGTATGTTCAGACCATAGGCCTAATGTTCACTAACGTCTCCTCATGAATTCAAATGATTAGAAAAATCTGCATAAACAATATGTTACCTTCCATTAAAAGACAGATCGCGGCACACACACACACAACCAATTTGCCTTTTAAATGGACAGCCATGTCATCAGACAAACACGAGCTGAGCAGACAGCAGGGAGTGGTCACCCTTCCAAGACCTCTTGTACAGTCAGCCCGGCTCCTGCCCGCTCGCCTCAGGACAGCGGAGTGACGGATGGCGGGACGGAGAAGCTGGGGGTCGGGGGGAGGAAGTGAGCATGAATCAGTGACAGGCTGAGAGATGTCAAGATGGAAGGTAAAATTAGGAGACAGAAAGACATAAAGCAAGAGAAGCAGACAGAAGAAAATGAGAAGAGGGGAAGATGGGGCGTGAGAGGAAGGCAGAGAAGAAAAGGAGCGAGGAGTGATTATTCCGCTGTTTTAAATGATTTTGGATGCAGAAATGACCTTTGAACCCAAAGGGCCACAGGTGAGGAAGAAGCAGGCCGAGAGCTTGGGTAAACATATGGACTCGATTTATCCTCTCCATATGAGCACAGTACACCAGTGCAGATAACTCTGTAAGTGTTCATGTTTTTAATCCTCAGTGAAGAAACAGCTCTTTACTTGTGGTTGTGTGTAAATCAACACGGGAGCTTAAGCCGTTAGGTCACCTGATTTTTACCAGGGCAAATGTATTTTTTTCACTCTTTCTCAAACAGATCATCTCCTGAACCTGGGAAAAATTTTACCTATGTAACTGAATTTATCAGTGGTATTGATTTAGGCGAATCAGTGAATCATATATAGCGAATAATAATGAAAAGTTTTCACAAGATTCCTGGAAAACTAAATGATGTCTTTGATAGCATTTGCTGGATGGCATGCCTGAGTGTGCTTTGACTGACACACACTTAAACCCAGTGTGGTCTATTTTCACATTCAAGCTGCAGAGAGATAATGCTGGTTTCTAATCCCAGGGAATAACCTCCGGCTGTACAAGCATACCTGATATTTCTGATACCACTCCGTCTGCGAGATAGCGTCAAAACCGCACTCTATCCCTGAAGCCATAGCACATGCTCTTGTATCTCTTCATTCCAGTTTCAATCAAATTTTGGTCGAACGTTTGACTTAATTTGGGCGAGGAGTAGCCTTGGGCAGCCAAAGGGTGTGAGGCCAGTGTGTGGCTAACAGGCCTACCGTGCATGAAAGGACGTCTATTATCGGTGGACCTGAGAGCACGCTGAATTCTCATACACAAGGACAAAAGGATATACGAGTTAGGACTCATTCACGTACACTACTACCAATCCTAACCACATTTCATCATGTTGTGGTAAGTGAATTAAAGGTAGCTGATGCAGAGACAAAGAATAGCACTGTGTTGGGTGTGTTGCTACAGGCACCAGTAAGACGATGAAATATGATCCAGGAAGTCTACTTTGAGTAATACGTATTTATTTGAGTTTGAAGGCTTGTTCATATTACTATGAGAAAGTTTTACATTTCAGCAACAATCATTTTATTACACGTCCCCACAGTCGCAATGTAAACAGTAGAATATTCCATTCATAATTATTTGATGGTACTTTAACACAAATGTGCGCTTGCACTCTCCAATGATATGCTTTGCTGGATTATGCAGTGTTCCAGGTTTAACTTCTTTGCCCATCAAGCCTGGATCTTTATTTTCCAGTTTTTTTTAAGCAGTCAAACAGCATCTAAAGTGCCTTTAGCTTTCATAATGTGAAACATTTGAAACAGAATGTGAGGGCAAATTGTACAGTTATTTGATTGGATTGTTAATAATTGGTGTCACTTAGCGGTCTCTGGAGAACATGTAGAGATGCAGAGCTGCAGAGGACTGTTCCACCTCTCTCACCTGTGCTGTTATTCGAAGGCACAGATCAGGGGAGTTTAATAAATTAGACCTCGACCACGCTTTTGCAAATGAAGTTTGCCTCCAACCCGTGATACTGCTCTGCTTTATTTTGTTGTTGCTACATTTGACATATACTAGGAGATAACATAACAATCAATGCAGGAACAAAGGATACACATTTGAAATATGTCGTTTTTATAACTTTTCCAAACACATAATGGGCAGTGTTTATATGTGAAACAAATCATCCCCAGATAACTGTGACAGATAAATTAGGTAATTTTACTGTGGTAGTAATAATGGGCTCTGAATTAATAGGTCAGTAATAGAGTAAGTATGTAAGCCCACAACATATTATACATCCACTTTCCTACCTCAGTGATATTCACCTCTAACTTTGGCTGCCATAGCAGCTTCAGTGGAACTACTTTCGAGTGATGATCGCAAGGTCTGTGGATTACCCTTTGTAACTGGGGCACTGTTTATGAAAAGAGATATCGCTGTTGAGGTTTTCATACATAACTTTCAGTGACTTCAGCAGAACAAACAAATTTCACTCCCATTGTATTGGCTGGTGGCAGACATGTTTTTTTTGTACAGGCAGAGAACATACATGTTTTTTAACAGTGATACATAAACTCATTTCTCTCTGCTCAGTCTTTTTCTGTCTGCTCTGTAACTACCATGTGAAGCATGTTGACCAGTGAACATACTCCAGTTGTGTATATCATTAAGACATATGTGAGCTATGTCCGAGGACTGTAACCTTTACACACACATTGACACGATCCACAGAGCGCAGTGCACTAGTGTGTGTTGCACCGCGTGTGTGCATTTATCTTTAGGTGCATGTGTGTGTGTGAACATAGGTCCATATCTGTGTGCAACACTTTTCACCTAAACTGTCACCTAAACATTGCCCAATCTGTATGCTTACAGGGCATGTGGAAAACATCACACCCTGCTTCAGGGGAGTATATACTTGGACGTATGTCCTAGCACCCTGCGGCATGTATATGTAAGGACCACAGGGACTATTTCGGTCACGTAATATGAAGACGGCTTCTCGTTAACTAGGCCCTGGTCAAAGGAGGACACGCGAGGAGAGGCGGATATGCATGTGTATGATAAAGACTTATCTGTGTGTGTTTGGTTGATCTCGGTGTACTGTACATTATCAGTTTACTCTAAAGTCAGGTCATGTATAATGTGCAGGTTCATTATGTTTTCCTGTGAAACTCGTTTTGTTGATTACACACTATAGGCCTCCCTTTGAAAAACTGATGAGGGTAATGAGGCAGCATGTATGAAGGCAGCAGAACCTGAGACTCAATTTTGTGCTGAAGAGATAATGAAACAACAGCTTGAGGTTGACCGTGTAGAGCTGAGAGGTCAATTCAGCTATGAGGAAGGCAAATATTTTACTGCATGAACTGTTTACATTTCAGTTTAGTGAGGGCACAGCATTTTTTTTTGTGGCAGGTCAAGGGAGGCGTACTGCAGACTGGCTTGACAAGTCTTTTTTTTTCAAGTACACCTTTTGTCCATAAATGTCCTTTACTCTGAATGATTCATGCTTAAAAATGTTTTATAAGGCGTTTATGACACGGTACAGTGTACTCCACTTTAAGATTTGTTGAGCTACTAGCCAGCACCTGTCTTCACTGTAGGATTTGAGTTTTAAAGGTCATTGTTTATTTCCGTGCACAGATGATGATATTCAGCTTTAGGTGGTCCCAGAAGGACTCCTATCTGCCGTGAACCCATTCCAGGATGCGTTCGGTGGATCTTTCTTTTCATATATCAACACAACCGGCAGAACAATCATCCTCAATCACCCTTTTTCTGTCTGTCACTCGGAACCCAACATCACATTGGCAGTGCTCCCAAAAGCTAACGTGGCATCACATTCTTGACTAAACGTGCATAAAAACAAATTAGCCTGGCCCATACAATTTGCAAAGAGATGTGTGCAGCCAGCCAGCAAATAGATGTCATTCCAAACCAAGGTCATCATGGTATTGAGGCTGGAAATTTAGGATTGATGTTTGCACATGCCCAACTCCTCCACTTTTCACTCACTCAGTCTGACGGGTTTGATGCAGGCTTATTGGACAAGATCCACTGGGAGCGAGACAGCACGGACAGCAGAGACTATCCTCCACAACCTTGTGATTAACAGCTGAATTAAACTCTAACTCATCATCATTTCAATGCTTGTAAAAAGCAATAAGTAGTTGTGTGAATAAATTTGAGAGAGAAAACTATTTTTTTTAAAGTTTGAATTAATTATATCACTTTTAAGAAAGTGTCTAGATGATGGACATAGTCATACAAAATAACAGCACTGAGGAAAGTTAAATTTACAGTTTCTGATTTGGTTTAAAATTGTATTTTGAGCAGCACTGACATCAGCGACATATGTGAATGTGCCTACACACACACACACACACACTCCACTCCAAAACTATATCTACTTTAATCACAAACATTACAGTTTCTTACATTCCTGTGAAAAATGAATAAATAGACGTACCAATCACAACACAACCTACTGGCGCCATCCAAATGTGATATTTAGCATACATAAAAAGGCCACAAACAAAAAAACAACAACAAAAAACAAGAAAAACAAACAAGAAAACATTCAAATTTGTAAAGAATTTTAAAGAACCTGTTCACCTGTATGAACCAAATATTGTATTGACAAAATTGTGCAAAATCCTTACACCGCCTTCTCCCCAACCTGGATTTGAACCCAGACCATCTATATGGAAAAGAAGAGTCCTGATAACTAGACCATTTGTGACAACAAGAGAAGGAGATCATGTTTTACTTACTAAATTATGAAACAAGCAGCTCAAGACAGCTCAACGACAAATTATTATAAACTCAAAAGCCAGAAGGTCCAGCCATCCAAAGTTTTCTCTTAGGATTGCTGGAGGGGATTTTTCTGCAGATTCCTTCCTCAGTCTGGTCTCCTTTCACGCTCTGGTTGTTTGTCCTCATCAGCACTGAAGACGGTCCGGTTGGTCAGGACGCTGTCCAGCAACGCGGAGACGTGGGTGTGTGTGCCCATGTTATGTAAAATAGCAAAAATATTTCAAACAAAGACAAAACACAACTGACCATCAAGGGAACAAGGAGCGGGTGGGTCACGCCTGCTGGCCTGATTAAAGCCAGCTAATGAGATAAGTTTTGGTGTCTTGCTACATTATCTCTCAAAAAGAGGAAAACACACTGACATGCAGTTCACTTGCAAAGGCCAGGCGTCCAATGACACACACACACACACACACACACACACACACACACACACACACACACACACACACAAATTTACTATTTCAGTCTCCATTACTCATATCTACTTGTATTACTAGCATTGTAGTATCTTGCAGTTTATTGTACTTTCCTGTGTTAATTTTTTTTTAATTTAAAAGATAAAAGGACCTAGACCTATCACAACACAACAAATGAAAGATAAAGCTTCCATACTTTATTCTTTAAACCCTCCAGGCTTCAATGTAGCCATTCCTGTTTCCACAAACACAGCTAGCACATTACATGAAGGTGATAAAATATGCAAATGACTTTAAAGCATTGTTAATACACCAAATTAGAAAATATACACATTTTACCCGTTATATGAGATAAGCATGAACAATTATATATTCCTTTAGTTTGCCAAAAAGTCATTCACAAAGCTAAAAGATAGACACTCCAACAATAGCAATTCATATATACATATTCGGGATTTGGGAGTTATAGTGCTGCGTCAAAAGCACTGTCAGCACCATTCACAGATGGACAGGAAATAAAAATTGATTGTGTTAACTTTATAATTTTTTTTTTGTTTGTTTTACAGCCGGGGCCTCTGAGTCGTTTTCTGCAGGAAGCTCCTGAAACATCACGTCATCAGGTCAAAATCGTGTTAAATTCAAAATTCTTTATTCATTCATCAAGAGGCAGTTTGAGATTTTCAAACACAGTACACACAATTAATGTACACACATTAAACAATATTAAAATACAAATATGACAATGTAAGAAAGAGTTTAAATACACAAGGGTTAAAGGCTGACCAACAATATCCAGCACATTGTGTCAGAAAATGTCAATGTGCAGGTGAACTTATCAACTTAAACACAAAGTGAATCAAGCTCTGAAAGACCCCAGACTGAACATTAAGATTAAAAATCCAATGCATTAAGCAAACATGATAGTCCTTGCACACACATAGGAACTTTTATGCATGTATGTATTCTTTTCACTTCATCTGAGACATTGGGATGCATGGTTAAAATACAGTATGTTACTGCAGCAGAGGCTTTTTACCCTCCACGGTATGCAGAGTGGGGCCGTGTTGAACAGAGCACGGCTAGTCTAATAAGTCCCCAGGCTATGGCAGCAAGGCCTGTGGTAGGTGGATGATGGATCTCAGTGCCAGGGTACATAATGGTGGGACAGGGGAGCATGGGGGTGAAGGACAACACTCTGCCCTCTCTCCTTAATCAGATGCAGATCAAGCTAAAAGCAGCGGAGCAGCAAATCCCTCCTCTAACAGCGAGCCTCTAGACCCCGCAAAATCCCCTCTCCCTTTGCCTCTCGCCTTCCCTCCCTTAGCCCCTCCTCCCCCCCTTCACCCCTTTCTCTTTTCTTCTGATTGTCTTAGCAACAGAGCTTAGGGAGCGGACCAGAGGAGGAGATGGATGCTCGGAGGCCTTTACCACAAAGATCATATAGGATAAGTGCAAAAGCCCGTTGTGGCTTGTTGATAAAGTATTGATTTCTCAGCAAGCTGCTGTTTACAAATCACCTTGGAGGGACTGACCTCCTGAAACCTTATGGTGTGAGGCAGGGGCGTGTGAGAGAGGGAGGCAAAGGGTGGACAGACACGGGGGTAATGTGAAAAATGAAGAAAGGGGAATGCAGAGAGAGAGATAAAAGAAGGAGGAGGGAGATAGGAATTGATTGGGGACAAATCTGCCCGTTAATTAAAGGGACGGACCTATGATGGGGGAATGTTGAATTTGGGGAAAATGAGACAGGAGGCGCTTCTTCTATTGGACGACAAGACCAAGCACACATTCACGAGTGTGCTGACACACTCAAATGAACACTGTCTTTGCTTTGATTTCCTTTCCCATTGTCTCCTGAGATCAAGGGACTGGTCATGATGAAGAATATGAGGAATGTTAATGTCATCCTCAACCTAGACGCTGCTTCCTGTCCTCTGTTTAGACGATGGTGGTATACAATGTGGGTAAAGCCATTTTTGGAGCATCCAGGCTAGTTCCAGGATGACTGATACAGACAATGTAACTACCCGTTGGGCTAGAAACAGGCCAGACAGGCACATAGCTCTCAGCTTTCAAGTCCAGTCTGAAAAGTTTAAGCCCCCATTCAGAGCTGTTTCTTTTCTTTTCCACCCCCATCTCTACCCAGTGTAAAGGTGAAGGCCATGGACCATCTGTGTGTGTGTGTGTGTGTGTGTGTGTGTGTGTGTGTGTGTGCATTTGCCCATATCTGATCAGTAGGTCACTATTTAGTGAAAATGTGACCTGTGCGCAAATGTGTATTTTGTGTAATTTGCAAAGTCCTCATACCTAGAGGGGGAAAAAAACGGCTCAATAAAGGAAAACACTGTTGTCTGCCGGGATAAGGGGTCCAATCTCTTGATTTCCGGTGCAGAAGTCAAATGCTTTGTTCAACCATCCACCCGCAACAACCTCATCTCACCTTCTTCTTTTGTACCAAATGTGAAAACGTGTCCTTTTTTAAGCTGTTATGACAAATGACCAGTGTTATTTTTCTGGAGAGTAAATAATTTATGATGCTGCACATAAATGATAGACATTACAACAACAAGATTGAAAGAAAAAAAGAATGAAAGAAAGAAAACTAAGTGCTAACTCTCACTATTCTTCCCTCTCTTACACCTTGTTGTCAGGAAATCTAATTTGTACCCGCAGCCCGCAGAGCCACCTGGCAACATATGCAGCATGCAAATGTGGCTTGTCGGCATTGCCAGTTGTAGAAGGAGAGAGAGGGAGGTAGAGAGAGATTGCCCTGGAGGATTAATGACATCGTTCTGTATGCACCTCTGGACTCTCAGACCGCCAGGATATTACCCACCTCTGACATAGAGGGATAATGTTGGTTCTATATAGGCACAACGTTCGGGGATCTATCTCTTCCTGCTGGCGTACAAAAAATAATGGGACTGGTTCATCATCAGATTGCCGTGTCAGGTTTTTTTGGGGGGGGGGATGAATAAAAATGTGGCATATTGAGAATAGATGGGTCTGAGGCTCTGGGCTAGTTAGAGTGTACCGCCTGGGTTGGTGACAGTCTCACTAATGGCAGCTCTCCTCACTACGAGAGCAACACAACTTGCTGCACCAGTGCGCAGTGTGTGGCTGCTCTACATGTACTCATTGTACGACATTATCCATCTTCTATGCTGATTATGTTTAATGCTTTTATTTGACTCGGTGGAACAATGTGTCTATGAAAGGAGGCACAGAGGACAATGACTGCAAGTGGGTAAAGCCCTCTCCAGATGCACCACATTGGCCCTCTCTCCAGGGGAGCAGCTATCGCAAACAAAATTCATCACTGTGTCATCAAAGCGGTTGTTGGTCTTCTAGCATTGTAGCTTCAATCTGTTGTCATGAGACATTACATCTTTTCTTCTTAGATTCTTGCGTTAAGTCTCTTTTTCTCACGCCACTTTTACAGTTACCACTTTCACACACTGAACCGCTCAACAATGCTGCGTTAAGTTATTCAGATAAAACAGGCATTTGTCGTTTAGTCTCACACATGGAATACAATTGCATCAAGGCTGTATATGAAAAAAACACAGTTTTGTATTTTTTTTATTCAAAAGCATGCATGGTAATGCAGATGAAAGCACAATCATTTAAGCTGACTTCCAATTAGACAGATTTTTCATTTTAATGCAAAAATCTTTGTATGATCCTTTTCACATGGTCCATGTTGTCTTTGTATCTTCACACAGTAAAGCTTTTGAGTAAATGCACTCATCAGCACTGAAAGATTAAAAGTCAAAGCATGATCTTATTTGATGTGTATTGCCAACCTAAAAGGAGTCCCTGCAAGTTGATTTTCATGCATGACTGGAGTGTGAATGGCAAGGTTTGAAGGTAAGAAAAATACATTCCAATGTCCACAAAATCTGTGGTACATGTTTGTAGTAATATCAAGGATACAGGTACATTATTTCCAATAAATGGGCAGGATTCCCAGTGACTTTTCTGCAGTGTATGACATTTCAAAATTGTAACATTGTTTCTGGAAATATTGCAAGCAAAGCAAATTGTCAGAGCATCCTCCACTGAAAATTGACTCACTGTTCTCACATCACGCTGACATGGAAAACTGCCAGAACATTTATGGGTTGGATGTGGGATAGGGGTTTCTCTTCACAGACCCTACACACACACACACACACACACACACACACACACACACACACACACACACATCAATCCTGTTTATCCTGTCCACTGGACCTGGAGGCCCCTGGCTTCAAGGCCAGAGAAGACCAGCCTAGAGGCTATAGGCTGTCCTATCCTGTTTCAGGCCCCTCATAGCCAGACACATCTGTTTAATGCATACATCCAGTCATGAGGTCATGAGGTGGGAATGTGACAGGGAGCAAAGAGGGCTCTGGACTTGGGGATCATTAGCGCCTACGGGTATTGTGAGGGGTTGCCAACACTTTCCAACAAAGGTGATGGGTGAGGGAAATAAGAAAACGGCTCAGATAATCCACAGCTGAGAAAAATACCTTTGAGCTGAAACAAAGTTCAGACCGGTAACAAACAGCTCAACCTGAATGTGGCAGGCAAATCACCCCCATCTCCGTTCATCAGGGCATATGTCATTTCTCGTTGAGACCCAAAGGTGCGCTGAGGAAAGAACAGAGCGTTTTTCACCCCCGGGCTCTGTCATTGAGACATAATGGGACCTGCCTTGCCAAAGGCCCTATTTTGGTTTCCATCAAATGGAGAGGAGAATGGATCCCAGAGGAAGGTATCAGTGTCCATGCGATGTTCTCTGGTCCGACTGAGGAATGCCAAGAACAACACAGCGGGTTTAGTGCTTAGGACCCAAAGAGGAAATTACAAGCTAAAGACACTAGATCTTAGGACATTTCCAGGTATTTAAAGCTATTAATCTGCTGAATTCCTTAATGACAATATTATGGTTAGTTGGCTACTGCTTTCACTCTGTCTGCCTGTTTGTCTGAGGACCGCGTGCACATGGATTTGCACACACACAAAGCACACTCAAATTAGAATATATAAACACACGATATCAAGAATCCACACAATATGCTGTGGAACCCCCTCCCATACACACCAGCACACTTTTAAAAAAGATACAAGCAGCAGCATTACAGATACAGACACATGTACTTTCACCACACTTACACACACATGTACCACACAATACTTGAAGGCCTACTCTAACTGTGGCACACTGCCACTCACTGGTCTGTGAGAGGTGCTGCTGTGTCTTCCCCTTTCCCTTCCCACAACATCTTTCACACACTATCCGTGTTATCTCTGTTTTTATCCATTCTAAACTGTGAAAATACAATTGAGCAAGAGTTACATTTTTGGGTTGACAGCAATGTCATGGTCAATTTCCAGTTTCCATTCATCACAAATCTTCTGAAGATATACAAAACAAACAAATCTGTTTTTCTGTGTTAAAGGTTTCCAGGTCTTGCTCTCCAAGGTCAGGCTCTTCTCTTGTCTTGTCTGAGATCCCTGCACATCTCTGTGTCTCTATAATGAACTGATAACCCCGGGCTGCAGCAGTGACCATGTACGCAGAAGATGAGAAAGAATGTAAAGAGGACAGGAAGGGAGATAACGGATTAAGGGGTGAAAGACTGAGAAAAGGGCAGAAGATGTGCAGAAAGTAAGAGAGAGCGAGTGAGAAAGGAAGAGAGCAGAACACTGTGTGACATGCGGACAGATGGTAGCCACTCTGCGTAGCCGCCGAGGCACATGCGATAGCCGTGAACCATGGTAGAGCCTCCCACACCCACGCCTCTACTGTTGACACCTCTCAGCAAACTCAGGCAGCGAGAGGAGGGTGGGGAGGAGAGAGGGGGAGGACACACGGGCAGGATGCTTACACTGTGTCCTGGATGATTTGATGTGTAGCATCTCTTTTGTGAAACTGGGACTTCAGGGTTCTGTGGCTGAACTAAGAAAACCTGAAAGAAAATCACTTTGACATGTGTAACAATGTAAAGTGGAACTTGTCTCGACCATAATGGAACATTTTTGGAATATCCTTGTTTATTTATCATTTCTGTTTTTAGTAGCATTTAACAAATACCATTTCCTAGAAGCACAAAACTTCCGGAGATTAAACGCCACCAGCTTGACATATTGAGGCCGGGTCGAGTGGCCACAGCATGTCCACGGCTTTTGGGGACGACCTTGGCAGCCAATAGGGGTGTGCCACAACATCCCCTGGGTTTGTCATCACCTATCTATGGTCATCTATCTAATAAAGGAATAAAATGCACAAAAACTATGGAAAATGCTTGCATACAAATGTTTGCTATTAACTTTGTCAACAATGGTTCACATTCTAATACCAGGTTCTGCAGTAGGTATTCATTATCTACTACTATTATCAGTAAAACCCTGAAACACTTGAGTGTAGGGCTTCAGTCCTGACCATGGGAACACAAAACTGTCATCAAATATTCTTAACTTAAGGTTCACTTAACTCTTGTGTTTTGTTGACATTGGTTTTACTTCCTAATTGCTCAATGTCCCACAGACCCCATTGCTCTGTGTAAAAACAATAATACTAACTGTAAAATCAATCAATTTATTTTCTCGAAAGACCTTTTTTCTTTTATTCTGACAGTATTAACAATGTAAGCATTGAAGTGGCAACTCTCCGCTTTGCTTTAAGTTTGCATATTTGCTGACAAAATACGGAATTGAGGAAAAAGCATTGTTATTACTTCATGTTTTTCAAGAAATATTTAATGGTGTATATGTTATATGGGCTATGCAGGAACAAATATATTTGTTTACTTGGTTAAAAGTCACTTACAGACATAGACATGTGTAGTATGTTATCCTACACATTTACTTAATTAGGCCCCAGAGAGGTTGAACACCCTGTCAGACCACTTATGAACAAACTGTTAGAAAAAAGAAATCCAAATAGACTTCTTTGGAATTTAGTAAGGGCAGTGCTGCGTAAAGAAACTACCATCAACATCAATCACAGATACAGGCCGTGTGAAAATCCATTGTATTTAAGCATATTTTATAACGAGTAATTTTCTTTAGCAGACGTCTGAAACGCTATCAGCCCACAATCATGTATATGAGCGATTCTCATACAACTAGGAAAGGTCATGGAGTATCAAGGCGATAAAACATGTTAAATATGTTTTCTGAGCTGGAGCGGGATCTCCAGGAGACAACAGATAAAAGAAACTCTCAATCACAGAGAGAGCACCGGGTCAGAAGCTAGCGGAACAGAGGTGGCCTGTATGTGGCGTCAGGACTCTTTTGTGCGCTGCAGTAGACCTATGACATTAGGTGTCATCTCTTTAAAGAATCCAAACAACATTTCTGTTTTTACAGTTATCTCTGTGCCTCCGTCTCTTTTTGTGCCTTTTGGTTTTACACCACCTACCCTTTTCTCTCTACCACTCCCTCCCACTCCCACTTACACCCGCCTCTCTCTCTCTCTCCCGGTCTGTTTTCCTCCTTTTCCCTCTTCATCATAGCCATGCAGGTTGGTCTGTGCTGTTCGTTGTGTTTAATATGCACAGCCCATTCTTGCTCCTTTATTATTGTCCCACTGGCGGTGGAGGCCCTTTTCTTCAGCCAGACAATGGGCGGCGTCGTGACAGAGAGCACGGTGGTCATGTCCCATTTGCCACCCTGTGCTATCTCTCTATCCTGCCCCCCTTTTCACCCGCCGTCCGCTTTTCAATAGCACCCTAATACTGTTACAGGAGAGAAAGACCTGGGAGCCTTCAATACGCCCCAAGCCTCCAGGGCCACAGCTATATACATACTATTAGCATAATTATAGCCTGAGAGAGAGAGGGGGGCGAGAAAGACAGATAGACAGAGAAATAGAAAGAGAGAGACGCAGCAAAGGTGTTTGTAATGTGACAGTGGTCTCCCCCCTACCTCTCCACACACACGTACACACTCGCAGAAAGACATTCTTGTAAAGGGCATTTGAATAGATCTGGTATTGGATCTGTCCTGATCTCATCTATAGTTGGAATAGTTCACTGGGCTGGGACTCCTGGGTGGGCAATACTGCTGCTGGTGCCACGGTTGCCTGACTTTGAACTTGAACTTGGACCCTGGGGGTCGAGCAGATTGAAATTGAATTGAGGAGGGCTCCCCCTGGGATACCGGGCTGGTAAATGCAGGCTGGAGCAGATGTGGTCCCAACGGCTTGTTTACATGTTAACATCTCTTCCCCTTCGCTGGTGTTTTTCTGTCCTGCTCAGTTGTGTTCATTCATGTTTGCATATAATGATGGTACATTTGAAGGTCAGCCTCAAAGAGTTTGTTTTTCATGCGTTTAAAAGCATCTCTGATCCTTACAAAATCCTTACTTGCATGAAAGTAAAGGATACTATGGTTTGGTGTTAACACATGCAAAACTATGGACAGAAATATGGACTATTGTTGTTTTGGTTTTGCTTTGATTGGTTGGTTGTTCCCCTCAAACAGAGCAATGGTGCTTTAGAAAGAAACCATTTATTTAATCAGTTCTCTGTTATCTCATGACAATAATAACAAAAAGGAAGAACAGTCTTTGTATGAAGGGAAAGGAGTGCTTTTTCCGTCCTCCTCCGTTTAACACCCCCTCCCCTTCCCCCATCTCCGAGACAAATAAAAATAAACAGTCAAAATATTGCAAAAGGGTTTATATGCTTGGATTAGGTGGAAATGTTGATATATTTATAAAAAACAAAATGTGACAAGTGTAATGGAAACAGACTTAGCGAATAAATCATGATGTACTTGAAGCAAGTGACTCACTCAAGCTTCCTCTGAAGAGATTAAAAATTGCAGCAGACAAAAACATCAGATCTGTGTGGAGTGATGACGAGACGTCAACAATCCTTGAATACATGAAATAAACATAAATACCATATTTCCAACATGTTTTCTACATTATTTTTGATAATATCTGTTTATGATGATAGGCCTAATTCCTAATAATACACAATAAATCGCACTGTGATTTATTAGTTGGTTTGATGGAAACCTGACTATTGACTCTCATAGATATGTTAATTCTTAAAATGCATGCTATGTAATTGCATAATTTTTCGTTCAATTCTGGCCAGGGAGGTTTCTTGCATGTCATCTCTCTCTTCCCATGTTTCCTGTCTGCCACTACAATCTGTTATCCATTAAGGCCAAAATGCTCCCAAAAGAGAATCTGAAAAACATCTCTGAAATCCCTCCATAGCTGGATCGCAAAAACGATTTTTCACCCTATACTCATACATAAATGAACACACGGTCACACCCTAACACCTGTATTTTGCCTTTTATGCAGCATCCACTGTATACCACACAACAGCTCCACAGAGTAAAACGATGATCTGTTCTCCACCCACTACATATTTTTCACAGGAAAAAATATCATTGTAATAGAAAAAGCCAACTCCTCGCTACCACTGGCCCAGTCATCCTGTTTAAGGGGCGGCTTTAAAGCATGTCACAAGACCTCATGCATAGTAAACAGTGCGGCCTCCATGCCTGACTGGTGAGCAATTTGCCTCGTAGATTGCCTGGCCCCGGGGCCTTGGAGCTATGTTTATGTATGAGCCCTCCTGTTTCATATGTATCGGCCGCGGATCATTTTCTACTCTCCACCCCTCCCCATTTTCTCCCTTGCAGAACTGATGGCATACACATACAGACACAAGCACACACAAAAACACACACTGGACAATGTGCACACAAACACACACACACATGCATGCATATGGACAGACAAATAACGTAAACATTAAGAGTGATGACCTGCACAAGGGGCGACACTGTCCCAGCAGATTACACTATTGTCAATACAAATAGAAATTTTCTATACATGTGTCGCAGCTGCTGCTGCTTACCGAGGCAGTTGTGCCTTGCAGGGTGAGTGGAGATGTACGAGAAACATGTTGTCTGTGATGGTGTTTTCACACCTCCTGTTTTATACCACCTTTAGCCATATTTTCTACCTTAAATAAACAATTTACATTCCACGTTGAAGATGGAAACCCGAGAATTGTGAGCTCTGCATCACCAGCACCTTTTCATAAAACAATCACACGGCCATCATCACATGTAAATAAAGATATTTTTAAACCTGTGTCAAACATTATTTGAATTTCCTGATGTCGATAGCATATCCTGCGAGACCGCATGCAGAGAGACAATTACTAAACTGAATACATGTAAGATGAGAATCCGAGTTCATTAACCCTTCATCACTTCCTGTCATCCCTCTATCCTCTATTTCCCTCATTCTTATCCCTCTCTTTTTCTTCTTGCTGGCTCTCTCGTTCATCATTTGAACCCCCACCATCCCGATCGCTGTTTTAATGAAAGAGCGGACAGGTTTTAAAGATGTACCAAGCCCAGTCTTTGACTAGAAAAGAGATGCTGAATGTAAGACCATCTTAAGAAATATTTACAGCATCAAAAGTCGGGCCGAAGATGTCCTCCATGTGTCAGCTAAGGGCGAAGCATCTCCAAAGGGCCAAAAATGTAATGGGTTTCACAGGACACAATTTGTTTGATATGAAATGATCCTCGGCAGACACAAAGTGGCCCCCATTAGGGGCCAAGCAGATTAGCGCAGTCCTCTGAGGGTCCGTGGCTCAGTGTCAGTGGTGGAGGACCCTTCTTATCTTTCATTAAGCGCACGCAGCAGGGCGGATTCACCAGCCCAGGAGGGGTGGGGGCCGGGGGGGGGGGGGGGGTTACTTTTAGAGAGAGTTTTTGAAAGGAATAGAGGGAGGGAAACATAGATTGGTGGCGTTTAAAAAAAC
>JAVQJL010004052.1:0-18836 GCA_036024295.1 Nannoperca obscura
TACAGTTTTTGAACTGTGTTCCTTGAAGTATCATAAACTCTTCAAACCGTCTCATTAAGTCTAATGTTAACTTGGCTCCTACAGTTCAAAGCAAAACGCACATTTGAGGACTTTTGAAACTGTGATTTAGCCATCATTTCTTAACTTTATCCAAGCAAATTATACATCTGCAGGTATACTGCTGGTACTATTTCAAACTCCACTTCTGCATGTTTTAAGCAACAGAACCTTTTAACTATTTAACTTTTCAACTACTTTTTAAACTAAGCTTTTAATTTTAGTTTGCCTTAGGAATGCATTGGAGGAATCTTCCAATCTTCTTCAACTTCCTACACTTATAACTTCGGCATACTTTCAGCTACAGACTCCATTTAAACTTTAAACTGTTCACAAGATGTTCAGCTATTCAACTTTTATTCAGGCAGTCTTTCAGTTTTCTATACTTCCAGCAATGCTTTGTAATTTCTTCTTCTGACTTTTACTTCTACATATTTTAAGCCACACAAACAGTTTTTGTTATGATAGAAGCACAACCATTAACAGCTTGGCTTCCATCTTTTTTAGCAATTAATTTCAGCTCATAGCTTCTTTAGCTAATACACTTCAGCTTTCAGTTCTGGCTATTCTTTTCACATTTCTGCCTCTTCAACATTTCAAACATTTCACATTTCTGCAATTTCAGCAGTGTTCAGCAAATCCATTTCAGCTTTCACACGCATTTTCTGCAGGAAATGCAATTTTTCTAGTTACAAATAAAATCCTGTTTCTTTCTGCAAGCAACTCAAATAAAGGGCCTGGCCAGAGGGTACAGTGTGTTCTTTTCAAAAGGTTATTTTTACCTTGCTGGCAAATACCACTCAACACATACAGTTATTAGTAAAAAACAATTTCAAGAGCAATGCTACAATGTGTGAACTATGACCACTTTTCAAAAGTCCATCACCAGATGACGTTGTAGCAGAATATTTGGTTTTAGAATGAAATGCCATTTCCTTGTAGTTTTACGGGAACAGTGGACTGAAGTTTGCTTTGTTCTTTCTTTTTCAGACCTTCAAGATATTCCAGAGGAAATCTGATCTTTGACAGGTTTCACTGTGTTAATGAGCTTATAGCTACAGTATTCTTATTATTGATCATAATGTGACTTGACTCCAACAATGCACACCAGATGCACATGTCTATCTTCTCTGCAAGTATTAATGTTTGTTTAGCTGCTTTGCTTTTGAACAGCTGGCTTGTGACAGTGAGCTAGTTTATTTTTCAGTTATGCTTTGAATTGTTTGGATTTTGATTTAATTGCATCACTTGATCAAATGGGTGTGGAAAACCGATTGAATATGTTACTATTAAATCTTAAGATTTGACAAAATGAACATTAGGACTGAGGGTTAGGGCTGTTTTCACCATAAACATTTGTAATCTTCAGTTTCAATTTTTATGTTGTTTATGCTACAAATAACTGAAGTTCATGTCAAACAAGTAGGGAATTTATTCATATTTAGTTTATATATTGAAAAATAACAATAATCCAAAAAGCACAGTGAAAATTGGATTTCAAAATACCTTTGTAGTTTGTATATTGTGTCTTTTAATCTATAACTATAATCCTTCACTGAAAACTGTGTTGACAGTGTCTTCTTGAAGCATGAAACACCTTGATGTAGCAGTTTTAACTGCACTTGCCCTTTTGATTATTCTTAAAAATTAAAAAGCATGTTCCTTAAAAACAAGACAAAATAAGTTTATATTAACTGCCAGAAAGATCACCAAGACAGTAGTCTTTACTGCAATACAAGAAAAATAGATAACAAGCACAATCTAAAGCAATCCAATACAACTGCCCTGCAATAAAACCTGCTTTTATAATGCCTATTATGTTCAGGTTTTTTTCAGACTATTTTAAGGAGATGCTGATCTGTCGTTGGTTACAACTATAAAATATGACATATAAGACATATAAACTCAACAGTGGACTGAGCCATCAAAACTTGCATGATCTAATGTTACTGTTACTCTGTGAATCTCAGATTTTAGGCTTAAAGCATATAATCATATTTTGATAATAACAATGTATCAACTGACAATGTGAAAAAAAAGTGATAATGTGAAAGGGCGAGCTAATAGTGATGAACCTACAGAGAATATTCACCTGAAAAAGCTCCCCTTGGCTTTACAGAGCTTAGAAAGCCTTTTTAACACCTTGGCCAGGGACTACAGATAAAAAATAGTCTCTTTTTTTAACCATGTGTTATTACTTTGCACTATCCCTTCTCTCAAAAAACAAAACTTAATAATGAGTTTCAGCTCATTGTCTTGCTTTCTGGACCACAACTTAACTGTTTTGGTTCACTCTCACCACTCTCAAAGCATAGGTTTTGGCCACGGCGGGCAGCTGACTTCAGAGAAAAGGCTCTGATAACGCCATTGTCCACCACAAACAGCAGACAGACACAGTTAGAGACTAGCTGTTGAACATAGTGGAGCATTTAGCAGCTAAATAGACAGATTTTTCCCTCAGGAGTTGGTGGAGACCATACACAGAGCTAACAGAGAGGGAATACTGGACTTCATTAGGTGACACAAAAAACGAATGATTATGTTGCTCTGTAACTGCTGGGTGGGTAAACTAACAAGTTCACCATATCAACTTAAAAGATGATTAAATGTCATTGATTTCCTTGCCATTGTCGCCTAGTGCTTGCTCATGGTGGGAACGTTGGGTCTTTGTGTGTGTGGAAGTTGGTCTCGACCGACTCCATGTGACTGAGTGCCCTGAGATTTGTTATGATATGGCGCTATATAAATAAAACTGAATTCAAAATTGAACTACAAGACTCAAAAACTGTTTCTACCATCAGTCCATCAGGCTACTGAAGTCTCAACCCATAACACTGAAAATCTTAACCGTGAACTTTGACCTGTCATCTGGACAACATGCCGCCCTCACTCGTGCAATATACTGACACCTGACACTGTGTAAAACTCCTGATTTTAGGTATAACTACTGCTAAACTCATTCTTAAATTTCTAATTTCTAACTTAAATGTAAATACCAGTGCACATTTTATTGTAAATTTGGATCCTTCTTGTAAATATCGGTGCTCATTTTAAATGTAAATTCGGCTCTTCTTACCATGGCCTTTTATATCTTACCATGGCTATTGTTATCTTGTACTTAAATTCTGTTTCCTTACTCTTATACCTTATATTTTATATTTTTGTTCTGCTGAGTTAACCGATTCTTGTCCAGCACATTTCATTGCATGTTTACCCTGTGTTAACTGCATATGATAAATAAATGAAAACTTGAACTTGAACTAATATAAGGTCTTATTTATTCTATGCAAAAAAAAAGAAAATGAAACAGCATTGGTTTGTTTAAAGATTGAACAACTTTAAATCTCAAAATAAACAAATGCAAAATAGAATTTGGAGATTTGCCAGTCAGTGTTTAGAGAAATGCAAAGGGTCAATTATCATTAAATCTCAGTGTCCATACATTTAAGATTTAAGAAGATTTAAATAACTAATGAAGATATCTACGCTGTGCCAGCCGTATGTAAAGTCAGCAGGATTTGGGAGAGCGGTGTGTGATCTTCTGCTATGGAGTTTGTTTTGAGCAGAAGGAAGAACATACACTGTATCACAAGGGTTTACCACAGTGTGAGCATGAAAGTGAAAGATGTGCATGGCAGTATTACATACTTTATTTTTTATGAGAATGTTGTAAGCTGAAACATGCATAGTCACTGGTGAGATTTTATATCATACGTAGTGTTGGGTGAGCAAAGAGTTGGAAAAACGAACTAGAGCGTTGTCAGAAATACTGTCTTTATTTAAGCATGAACTATTTATAATATGTATGGTACTGGTTATCATTTCTGTACGTTAGTGTTTTCGTTTATGTTAACCACTCTTGCCTTCTTAGTTTAAGTACTATTTTGCTAATCAGCACAGATTACAGCTACAGCTGATGACAATGTCATTAATATTGATGGTATTTGGTCATAAGCTAAATTATTGAACAAATTAAAATTTTGATCTGATGATGGCACTAGAGAATTCACACCAAGGATGAGCTGTTGGTCATTTAGCAGTTTAAATTTCTTGCTCAAAGACACCCAAGCAATGGAAATGCCCCATATTTCTTCATTATCTGCTAATTTATCCACAAATGTAATTAGGCAGAAAAATGACATTAGAGCGTCAGACTGTTATCTTCACAGCTGTCTGCTCCAACAGACGTGGCCTTACAATCCTTTATGCTACCAAACAGATTTAAGAGCTCTTTAAATATGTATTTAGTTCTCCAGAAGTGTGGTTCTACAATCTGCAAATTCTAGTAAGTCTTCCCTTTCTCTCTATAGTAAATGCCTGATCCTAATGATCAGTCAAGTTTCCTCTTCTACAACTGTCTTCTGAGATCTGACATCACTAAAGGACATGCAGTAGCAGAGTGAGGACCAACATTGACATGGACTTTTCTGAACATTTCATTTTCATTTACTGTCCTCTGACTCAGATGGACCCAGTTCTACAATTATTAATAACCTAAAATCATTTAGGTGTTTTAGGTTAACAAAATCTGTATAAGTTTCATTCAATGTTACCCAACACTGTTTCTTTAACTCCACTGTTTGTGTTTCTTTCTCTAAATCTGTCTTACACTCTGTATGTGCTCTAACTTCTGTTTGTCCCCTATTCTACCTTTGTCCCTGTTCTCCCTCTATCTCTGTTGGACCGGACCACCTCGGCTTCACTGAGGAGATAATGGAGCAAGCCACATTTTAAAACCATACTGAGGGAGGCACGTGCACACGCACACACACATTCCCTATGGTTATGGTGCTACACACTGTGTGTGTGTGTGTTATATGCTGTAGAAAGTGTATGTGCATGTCAGCATCTTTGTATTTGTAAAGGTGGAATGTGGGGAAGGGGCCCATTTCTTTCTGCCACCATGGGATGCCTTGGCAACAGACAGGTTCTCACCACATCGCCCTAGCAACCCATCTTATCTGACCACTAAGCCTCATCTAAAAATACATCAACCTGGAAGTGAATCAGGATTCAAGACTTGTCAGGTTTTCTCATCAAGTCTGAAAAGGATTCCTAAGATTTGGGAGCGGATTCTGGATAGTGAAAATGTGCAGTGTGATCCCACTACTACTCACTTACAAACAACATACTGTAGGAATTATGAATTGATGTTGCTCTGGATGTGCTTGTATGAAGCTGTTGTGTAATAGGTTTGCCTTGTGATCCATTTGGGCAACGTGTTCTCCTCAGTTGGTCTCATTGTGTCAGATGTGATGAATCAATTGGTGAAAAAAAACCAAAAACTTTTCAAGCGCTGTTTAGTCTGATGTGTGAAGTAGAGCAGATTAGCATGTCTGAGTGAGCTTAAATCTTTCAAGACAAATCAACTCCAAAAAAAGGCTATTTAGTAAAAAGAGCAGTTGACGTACTTTGAAGTACTTACTGCCATTGGGTACAGATGTTCCACACTGACTTGTGGATCTCTACCACAGCATACTACTAATTTGTGCTGTGTTGAGTGCGCTCTTTGTAGATTTGTCCAAGGCTTTTGATATTTTTGATCACAACATAAGATTTAAAATATATCCAGGTAACGGTAAGGATCATTCTTGGTGAGTTGCATATAGATATGTATGAGACATGGCATATAGCTTTGTATGTACAATATCAAATCTTTAGTACATGTATGGTTAATTCAGAATGCTCATGATCGTGTCCAAGATACTGCACGTAATGTCCCGTTATTGCACATTGTGTCCCGTAAATCAGAAAGGTGTAATGACCGTGATCCAGAGAGAAAGAGAGAGATTTAACGAACAGAGCAGAACAGAGCTGGGATGGAGGCTGGAGCCACCTCAGCCCCCCACGTCTCTGCTGCCCATCTCTCTGCATGACGTAGATGAGGTGGAGAGTTTAATTACCACAGGACGAAAGGATGACCTTTTGCCTGGTGCGGTCCGTTGTGGTGGTGACAGTCTGCCGCTGAAGGTGCTCCTGTACATGACCAGCACATTGTGCGGTTTGGGCAGCGTCCTCCTCTCTGATACCACCGCCAAAGACTCAAGCTCCACACTTCAGGACAGAGCCAGCTGTTCTGATTCTGTTGGCTTTGACTATCCTCACCATCCTCACTCCTGCTGACACCAAAGAAAATAGCGCTGGCTACCACAGACTGGTAGAGCTTCCTCATCATAGTACTGCCTCAGCTTGCTGTCCAGGGTGTACTCCCAGGTACTTGTAGTCCTGCACCTGCACAGTGTCTACATCCACCCCCTCATTGGAAATGATTGGGGGGGAAGTCCACCACCAACTCCTTCATCTTGCCAGTGTTGCAGTTGCAGGTGTTTCTGTATGTTACCACTGTATGTTTTGCTATGCTGTTTTATGCAGAACTGCCCCATGAAGCCATCTTTAATTGCCCCTGGGGACAATAAAGATTTTTGAATTGAATTGAATTGAATTCTTGCCATACTGCTCAACACCCCTGTACTCAGCCTCCTTCCCTTCGTGATGCAGCACATAATTTCAGAGTCGTCTTCTGCAAGCGGCAGGACTTGGATTTGTATGTGAAATCTGGGGTACCATGACCTCTACACCTCAGATTGTTGCAGACACACAGTCCGGCAGTCTGATGGTTCACAATCCAGGACAGCAGGTGAGCATCTACCTGCACCACCAACAGCTTGCCCCCCAGGAGGGCAGGCCGGATAGCAGGAAGTAATAGAAGTTTTTATAAATGCTTTATAAAGTTTCCAAAAAGGTACACACAAACAAAAAAGGACTTTGTTACAGTAACAAGAGTAAATTTGTTACTTCCACCTCTGGCTACAGCTATTCACTGTGGTCAGATACACGTATTAGTTAATGGAAGGTACATTAACACAAACAAGCTCAGAGTCAGAGGCACACACTTTCTACACATGCTGTAAATGTGCTGCCAGGCACGTACATGTTCACACACAGGCAGACGGCAATGGCCAGGGCTCTGGGAGCTTATAGCTGCCTATTTGTTGTGTTGAGTAGGGACCCGCAGTCCCCTCTCTCCCCAAGTGAGCAGAAAGGATAAACACAGTTCTGGATAAACCTCTCTCTCATGCTTTCTGTCCCTTTCAAACACACTACGTGTGTGTTTACGTACGTACACACACATACGTACATGCACAAACACACACTCACACATGCAGCAGTTGCTCTATCTCTCTCTTCCCACTATCTATCACATACACACACCACAATCGGTCTCACTTGTATTCTGTTTTTTTCCCACCACCCTCCCTCCTGCCATCCCATCAAGTACAGTACACTGATCCACTTTTGACCTCATTTATTTCGTTCATGTATATCCATCCTTCACTCATCCCATAACTCCTCTCATTCCCACACACACCCTGGCTCCACTTCCTGTCCCCTCTCGTCCTCCTTTTCATCCTCCTTTCCTCTCGCCGTGTTGCTCCTCTCTTCTCCTTTCCTTCTTCCTCTCCCATGTTCTTTCTCACTATAGCTACATTCTGCTCTTCCTTGCCTGCATCCCTCTTTTGCTCTCTCCCCCTGCCTCCTGTCTTTCATCAGTCTCAGACACCCTCAGGTGCAGTCAGATTAGGTTCCTATGATGCATTAACTTATAGATCGTGTACCTCTCATTTGATGGCTGGAGTGCAAATGTTGTCACTTATATATAATTTTTAATTTAGTATTTGTTCACAAAAAGTAAGATAATTTGCCCATGTGTATCAAATTGCTGCTACAAAGGTGGAGACGGTTATTGGTTCTTACTGGGCTTGGCTTTGAGTAAATTCTCTACTGTTGAGTCTTCACTATGGCCAATAAAAACAGGAAGCCTAACAGGATCTGCAGTTACGTTCAGGTGCAGACCATCACAACTGGAACGGAAATCCTGTGGAAATGGCTGTTGGATACATTTCCAAACCAACTAGAGGTGTTGTTAAAAAGTGAGAACCTGATTCAACAGTTCCAATCCATTGAGAGAGAGTCCTGTGTATTACCAGCGTGTTGTGTTTAGGTTAATTAATGAGTCACTGTAGGTGTTCATTAGTGTTTATGTTCCTGTTGCCTGGAGGGAAATCCACTGAAACAACACAATGTATTCAAGTCCTGAATTGATCCACACTGGAATTCTTCTCAGACGTGCACTCAATTGTGCTCATGTTGATTTCATTATTTTAGATTATCAGAGGTGTTGTCAAATGAAATTTGTCGTTTTAAAGCCCAGTGCATTTTTCCTGTGTTTGGCCTTTGTTATCACATGTTTTTAGACTTTGATAAGAAAAATGTCTCAGTAAGGAGTTGTTCCACCACACGCATCAAAAACAGCTTCAATGTTCCTCATCATAGATTCACATAATTCCCATGATGATTAAACCATTCAGTGAGCCCCTGTACTCTGCATGGGAGCATCTCCAGTGATTAGTTTTCTTCATGCATTTATTCAGGTTTTGCCTTTAATTTGTCACATCTCAGTAATTTTGCAGTGTTCAAAAATTGTCATTAGCAATGTAGCAATTGACTACTGTAAATCACAATTTCAAAGGTAGCTAGTGCATGAGTGAGCCATTTCAAGTTCACCAGGTTGAATCCATTACTAACTATTGGCTATTTGGCGAGATATGTGACTCAAATGTAGGCCTGTTTGAGTCACATATCTCACCAAATAGCCTACAACCATAGAATGTGGAAGGATAACAGGATTATGGACATGTCTTCAAGAGTTTTACGTTGAATTAATTCCGACAAAATTCAATGGTTATATCTTTGATTCAAATGTAATTAACAGTCCCCCCCAAAAAAATCTAATAAATAATTTTGATAAATGTTACACGAGAGGCACCAACTGACTCACTTATTACCAGGTAATAAGGTTACCAGGTACCAAGTAATGTTAGGTAGCCATCATGTTAGCCAGATATCTTTACTAGCTTAATGCTAATTATGATAAGTAAATAAAATTAACGTTGCATCTTCACAGGATTAACATTACCTTAACTTACCTCAATGTGTTTCGTGAGGTTGGACAGGGAGTTTCTAAATGCCAAGATTTCTGTATTTTTGAGTAAGCATAAAAGGCACTTCATCCAGTACGACATGAGAAAACATTTCTCGCAATTAAGGGCATGGGTGTTTGTCATCGTTCGTCACCACTGTCGTTTGTAGTCGGAGAAGCATGCTAGGACAATTGATTTGCAAAATCTGGTTGCAGTCTGTGTACTAGCTTCATTGAGCAACCAAATTTCTTCAGATTTCATTTTGTAGCAAATGATGAAGATGCTTAGGGGAAACGTTTCGAGTAAAAAGTATACACTTTATTTAGGAATCGTGGTGGAGTAAAATAAAACAACTCAAGCAAAGTACTCCCAAAAAAATACTTAAGTACTGCAATGAAGAATTATTACTCAATTATTTTATGCTTATTTCCTTTTATTTCAGATTTTCATTTTAGTTGCAGTAATGATCCAATTTCCAACAGCTTTATCTTCTACCACAGATCGGTGAGTGAGTCAAAGAGTTACAGCAAACACCAGGATCCACAGCACCAGCTGCAAAAAGCTCCTATGGACAGTTTTGCCAAATTTCTGGAATCACTGATAAACGACTTGTTGTCTGATTCAAAGTAAACTGAGTGTAGATTTAGAAACACAATGAAAACACTCTGACCCGGTCTGCCTCCAACATCCTTGGGCCTCTCTTCCCCAGACACGCCGACAAACCCACCCTGTCCCCATCCAAATGACCTCAGCACTAAATCACTGTGACACCTGGTGGCTACTGCTGCCGCTGCGCACATGAAGGAGCGTACACACAGGAAACATACATCCATACATGTATGCGCACACAAACACAGTTCTTCATACAAGTGCTTTGAATAGAGATGAATAAAGACACTGTGAGGTTTTTATGGATTTTACATATGGACTATACCCCTGGTCTGGAATGTGATAGTGTGTGTGTGTGTGTGTGATGATTTTTCCATATGTTGTGGCGTTTCCTTTATAATTGGTTTTAATAAAAGGCAGCAGTGCAGGAGAGCAGCAGCGGGGTACGCAGTACCTCTGATGTTAACATTATACACACACACACACACATTCTTTTTCTTTTCTGATATTCACATTACACTGGTCATACATATTCACACCCACACTTGAGTGCAATAACACATGTGAGTTATTTCACATGCAACACACACACACCTATACACACAGAGGCCAGGCCTCCCTTAGGAGCAGAATTGGGTTTGACTGATGCAATGACTTTCACAGATAGCTAAATACTGATCTGCTTTCCCTCACACAACACACACACATACACACCACAAACACACACACACACACACACACACACACAGAGAAATCAGAGCAGCGAGTGTGGTCTTTCACAGCAGAACGATCTCTTGGCTTGCTGTTTGGTCTGAGCACCGCTGACGGGAACGGAGAAGCAGGTCTAGACCATAACACTCACCATATGTCTCTTGGAAACCACAGAGAACAAAATAAAGTCATCAAGTCTCAAGCGAGCAGACCAAACTCTTTCACTTCCAAATGACCTCAGATTGGTTCTAGCTGCGGCTCTGTTGACACAGAGATTCTTAAACATTTTCAGCTCAGGACTCAAATGAGAAATTTATTCGTGCAATGAAGTCCTGGTTCATGGAGATACATTACTGAGACCTTTGAGAAGTATGCCTATTATTTTTTATTTTTCGAGCTCCATGGTCACATTATCACAAAGTCAGTTTGGTCAGTCTGGTATCAGGTCTGATGACTATGATGTTGATTTTTGAATGCATATTCATAGATTAACACTTCACTGTGTCCCGTATGTAAGTCCCTTATACCTGAATTGATTAAAACACATCAGTATAATATTATTCGGTATGTATATCAGGCTATGATCCAGGGAGATACTAGGTTCTACAATATGCTCAGCCCACACACACTCAGGAGCCAGAAGTTCACTCTTCTGTTCTTGTGTTTCTTCTGTTACTTTTATCATCTACTCTGCGGCTGAGTTACAGTTAAAGTAGATATGGCTAAACTTGGTCTGATTGGCTTGTCAAATTGCTATTGTGCTTTGTAATATTGTTTTCTTCATTTCTTGGTTGTATGTTCCTTCTTTCACTTCTGAAATTTCATATTACGCCACATCAGTCTGCAGGTTTGAGTATTAAGAGGCAGCGCAGGGTCTCTTTTGCAGTGTCAATGGCAAGGCATTGCAAGTTTATTTGTATAGTATCTTTCAACAACAAGGCAATTCAAAGTGCTTTACGTAATGTAAAAAAGCATTAAAAAAAGATATAAAGGAAAAACAATATAAAATGACACATAAGAGCAAAATAAAATAGAAGAAAGAAATAAGCTCAAATATAATAAGACAAATCAAACAGTAGAATCAGAATTACCATGCAGTTAGTCCCAACTTGATAAAATGCAGTGCCAAACAGAAAGGTTTGAAGCCCTGATTTAAAGGAACTGAGAGCAGTTCCCGATATGTCATGCAGAAAAACTAATCACTGCTTCTCCGTGTCTGGCTTTGACTCTGGGGACAGTAAGCATTCACAACCAAATGTTTTTCAGTGTTGCCAGTATCTGATGAACAATTCACAACTGTCCAACATGTACAAAATAACAATTCAGACTTATGTAGAAGTTTAAAGAGCAACTTAACGTCCCCTGATAATCTTGTCTCACCTTACTGTAGTGATGTACAGGTGTACTCGAGGACCCTGCGACATCACAGTGGGGTTACAGGTGCAACAGAGCACATTTCTGATCACACAAAAAGAAAAACAACTGTTGTCGAAATTTGTAGTGGTAAGCTGTAAGTGGTAAGAGAATTAGATCAGGACTCTGTAGTTCCCCTTCAGCTCTTTGTTTTGGTTTTGCGGCCCACAACTTCACTGTTTTGGTTGGTTCAGTCTCACCGCTCTCATCAGGCGGCTGTTTCCACCTAAAAAGCTGAAAAAACCCAGTGTTCATCACCTGCTCTGCGCCAAACAGCAGACAGACACAGTTATCAGCTAGCTGGGGAACATAGTGGGCCATTTGACAGTTAAACAGCCAGATATCTCCCTCAAGAGTTGGAAACCAAAAACAGAGCTAAAAGAGAATGAATACTGGACTTACATTCATCTGGTGGCCAGAGGAATGACGCCAAGTAAATAATAATGTTACACAATGCTGGATGTGTGAATAAGCAACTGTTAGCTAACACGCAAATGTATGTTCACAACCCTTTTCCACTGCCCCCAAGTGGCAAAGAAATCAGTAATTGCAGGTTAAAGTTAAAGTTGATAATAAGACTTAACTTTGAGGTGACAAAGTAGCTTTATTCTCCTGAAGTCCCATTCAGCCACATCTCTGTCATTTTCAACACGCACCAGATATGCCTGGCTGGATTAATCTGCCTGGAGGCCCCTGGGCAGAAATGAGCTGGTCGGCCCCAATTAACCCTTTCATTCCTTCCACACTGTTCATGCATTGTATACAGTGGAATATTACATAGAGTTTGTTGTGTGGTAATTTGAATACATTCATTTAGGAATATGCAGCATGTATCAGCTGATGAATGAAGAATTTTAAACTAGATTTTGACTCAGAGATCCTCTCTTCAGGCCAGAACAGGCATTCCAGATAAGGCAAGGCCCCCCTCAGGGCACCTGTCATTTCTCGTACCATATCAGTATATGCTTCAGTAGTGCACGTTCTCATTTTCCCAAATAAAATAACAACTTATCAAGTGACCACAAGCCAATTGCCACAAAGGGAACCTGTGTCCTTTGGGGTCTGTGTGGATATGTCAAAACAACACCAGCACAGAGTCTAGACAGACATTAGCCCGATGTCACCAAAAATCATAAGAATTCAGATTTTCTAAGTTTCATTGCCACAACAAATATTTATCAGATAAGGGACCACATATAATACTGTCCTGAGTCAGAACTGAAAGATGTGTGTGGTTTAAGCTGTTAAAACAGTCATTAAAAATAGTTGTGAGTACCAAATGAGATATCAGATTTGGGCCAGATTTACCTGTTGCATTAACATACGTAACTTTAGAAGGAATCCCTCAACCTTACTTGCCCACGTCTCAGCTGCCTCTGACCCAAATAATGTACCAAGCTCCAGCACAAATATTGCAGATATGAAGCTTCAATCCAACACCATCACTGACAGTTCTCAAAAGCCCTATGTTAGGTAAATCCCATGACAAAAGCAACAATTTCACCTGAAGAATTCATGAGAGGACAGTGTGTTATCATAGCACACAGAGACAGCAGGAAGCTCCGGGCACTACTGATGCCACCTGTGATGAGCAAACACACACCGTGTGGTTAAGCCAGCCATCTGACCAGGGGAAGAGGTTTCATAAGCAGCAGACAGGGAGTGAAAGGCTGTGTGTACAGTTGAATAAGTACTCGTTGACTACCATAGACTTCTGCATTGACTGCTACTGCAACAGAGAAAAGTGAAAGAAAAATATTCTCCCACCAGCTAAGCTTTAAACGAAAGATCCAAAAGCCTGAAAACAAGTTAGCCCTGTTGAAGATGAGGTTGTTGTGGGATGTGTGGTGGACGGGTTACATATATATTTTCAACACTGATGACCTGGGGAGGAATCCTAACTGTTTCTGATTTCTATTATTGAAGTTCTACCAATACCACCTATTCTTATTTAGTAATAACCAAAACATCTTGTTAGCCTTCAGAGACCAATTATTGATTTGTTAGGCCATTTGATATTTATTTTAGTGAAAAGGAAAGCTTGCTCACTGCCAGGTTAAGACCAGCATACTAGCTATAGAGAAAGAAGAAATCTTTGACCTGAGCTCCTGCTCTTAATGTAAGTCCCTGCACTGCCTGGGAGGCTCAGTCCAGGGCATAAATCTCACCTTTTGTCTTGTGTCCTATGTAGCGTTAGCTGGAAATTGAATCACAGCAAGTATCAAAGGATAACAGTTTCACCTTAAAAACAGGTGTCTGAAAGCATATATACAGATGGGTGTTGTGGACTGAAAATATGAAATAAAATATCTTGTTCCTCACTGCCAACTGCCTTTTGACACATCTTGTCATGAATAAGTCATCACCGAATGGCTCCAGATTTATTTAGTAAATTCGTTATTTTAATACACAGATACCTGTGACAGAAACATACATGAAGTTTTGAGTGAAATTTGTATAGTGTCTTTAATCAGATAATATTATTTGCCTAACTCCCATTCTAACTACGTTTAAACACAAATAGAAAAAAATGGCCTGTCAAGTTTGTGTTATCATTACATACTACAGTGGTGGAAGGACAAAAGTGATTGGGCTTCAGGCAGCTAAATGCTCCACTGTGTTCACCAGCTAGTTGCACATTTTTTGTGTCTGCTGTTTGGTGGTGAGCAGGTAGTGTACAGTGGGATTTTAGAGCTTTTTTGCTGAAAACAGCTGCCTGCTGTGCGAGTGACCCAAAACAGTGAATTTGTGGGCCACAAAAACAAAGAGCTTTAAGATGTTAAAATGCTCCATAAAGCTGTGCTAATTCTCTGCGGGTTCAGCAATACCAATTTCAACAACAGTTTTTTGGTATAAAACTTCAGACTGCATGATATTTGATTTGATTTGATTTTATATCTTTTACCAGTGAGGGACATTTGTGAAACCTGCACTCAAATTGAGCAGAACATGTAGCCTTAGATAGCAATTTAGCAGCATGCATCTGCTGAGGTACAGGTGATAACTGCCAAGTTAAAATTAACAATTTATGAAAGGTTTGTGCCGTTTAGAGAGTTTGGTGACTCTGACAAGCAAATGTCTGAGGAAAATGTCAAGAATATGAAAATATACTTGCACGAGGCCCATTGTTGAGGCAAACAACTAACACTTAACATAAAATATTCCTTCAGAGTTCAGATGATTGAAGTGTGTTTGTGTCTTTTATCAGACCCTTAAACTGCTACAACAGCAAATGTGTCACCTGCATGAAGGTGAGATAAATCAAACACTCCTCAAGTATTCAAAATGTATTCAACTGTTCTTTGTACTTTATCTGCCAAGCCATTAAATCCTAGCTGAGTCATTCTGCTGCGTCTTAATTAATGAGGCCACTTTGGAGATTTATTCTTGGGACCAATTACAGCATCTATGACTCTATGGCAAAATCAATCAGTGCTGCTAATATGACATCATAAGTGACTAAGCAACTCTCTGAATGGCATTATGGCATCAGTGAGTAGAAATGGCTTTGACTGAGCTTCAGAGTGCGAGGCCTGGAGCCAGAGGGATGACGACACTCACTCGTTTCTCTTAATGCAAAAATGCACTAAAACCTAATGATATAATACAATAAAATGTTACAACATAACATGAAAAAAATCTCCCTAAAGTCACAATTGTCAGTTAATGTACCAATATGAAACTCTATCAGATATGAGATTTGTTACAATATAATAAAGCCGAATTTATGTGCCTAAGTATAGCCTCACAGAGCTGCTATTATGGGAGGAGCCTACTCTCACACATACTGTCATGCCCCAGCATGAACTTTTGTTGGACTTTTTCCTGTTTTACTTTGTCATCTGACGCCACCGGTTGTTTCATTGAAGATGTTTCAGTAAAATTTGATTTTCACATTAAAGACCACAGATGTCTTTAATCCCCCCCCCCAGAGGGGGGGGGGGGGGGTATTATATTGACAATCGCTGATTATTGGGTTGACCGTGGCTGGTTGTAAAATCTCATCATATTGCCCAGCCCTAATGGTAGGGCTTATTAGACAACAATAATTACCACCAGCTAAGTTCCAGCTGTAACAGAGCTCATCTCGACAAACTGAACAAATTGTGACATAATGATTTAATTAGCTGTGGGTTGATAATAAATGTCATATCTGATGGACATATGGATTTATTCTGGAGAAGGATGGAAATTAGAACCATAAAAACAGCATCTCAATTGGCATCAAATCTCATCTCTTCAGCCACGTCCCTCTCCATACGTATGGCCACTCTACTCTCAAACAGTTAATGAGCCAATTTAAAGTGAGCTCATATCAATCCGCAAGTTTGGTTTGGATGCAATTCAGGAGTAAATGTTTACTTCGTGCACTTGATTTGAGGCTAAAATGAGGCTAAATGAACCCTGTGGAAGGCAGATTACCAATGACCTGTTGTAAGTTATGAGGAAGACGGTGACTTCCCAAACAGTCCTCCTCCAGGATATTTTCTGTGACTACACCGAGACATGTTTTTAAGCATTTTAGAGGTTTGCATGCAAGAAATAAGTACATATAGGTTAAAGTAAAAAAAAAAAAAAAGAAATGTTAGGCAGCTGCAGCACTATTTCATTCCACATAACTCACATATTGTGACTGAACTAATGGTAATATGCTGACTGATCACCATGTATGCATATACTTGCTTTGCAATGCAAGCCTCTCATTTCAAAAATGTCACCTTTGATAGAACTACAGTAAGAATAACAAGCATTGCTCTTAGCCTAATGACTCAGCAAGACCTAAAGGCTTGAGTCATTTTCACAGGCAGTTCCTTACCTGAATGTCAAACAATCAAATCAACCAATCAAGTGGCATGACAACACCAACAAACGTAATGCTTTTATAATGTATTTACTGTTTGTGTGGGATTCTTTACTTCCATGTAAAGTGAGTTTGTCAACATGTATGGAGGAGTGTATGCATATATTTGTCCATATATTGCTGTGCCTGTAAATATATGTGCAAATCTATACTAAGGTTACGAGAGGAGCACTTGTAATTGCACTGGATACACAGTGGTATTCTGGCGTAGTGGCTCTGCTGCTTAGGATGCTTTCCACATGAAACTAGGCATGTGCCAAAGATTCAGCAGGGAGCATTCATGTCTTTTCTGTAATCAGACTGAAACCCTGCAGCAGTCACATATCACTGAGATATGGAATATTTATAATACAGGCTGTAAACTGAAGCGGGATGGGAAAGGCTGACAGTTCTGAAACCTGACCTCTGTTTGGCCCCAGGAGGCAATCATTTTGATAATAAAATAATCGTTTGTGTTATTTATCAAGCAAAGCTGGTTCCAGCTTCTCAAATTTGAGGATTTGCAGCCTTTCTGTTTTATATAAAGAAATCTTCGTTTTGGATGGTTGGTCGAACAAATTTGAAAATGAATTGAAATTATGAATGACATTAAATTAATTTGAAGATATCTCTTTATCGTCATTCTAGATGATCAATCAAAGAAGTACATTCATATATAAAGAATAATCTACAATGAAAATAATCATTGGTTGCAGACCTAATTATTTTAGCTTGTAAAAATATTCCAGGGCTAGTTGTCATCACATAGCTATGTCTTTCTGTATTTTGCTCTTACTTTGACAAGGTAAACAGCAACATTTCATGCAACAACAAACAAAACAAAAGGCTTTACCACAGTTTGTATTACGAGCCAAGTATCAAAAGTCAGAGTTCAGACCAACTCATTCACTCTGAATGGGACCAGTTTGCAACAGGGGTGTCAATGTAGAAGGCTCCGGTTACAAAACACTTACTGCCACACAGCACAGTGTCATCCAGCAAAACGCTACAGAGTCCAATCAGATACGTGCAAGCAGAAATTCCTGGTAGTTAACTTTGTAACACCATATTTCTACTGTTTCCAGAGCTGTAAAATCCTGCCTCAGAATGTATTAAACAACTTTGTAGTTTTTGGCTTCTGATAAACCCTAACATTCCTGTATCTGTTACTCACACTGGACTTCCTGAATGTCATTTTATTGACTGGTGCCTGAAGCAACCCCAGCCCCTACCCCCATCCACGCAGCCCCTTGCATTGTTTTAATGGAGGGCTGTTTTTGCTCTGAATGCCCCTTAAAAGTGTGGTCAGACAGGCACCTGCAGGTGTGTGTGATTTGGCCAAGCAGAACAGCAGATGGACACCTTTCCATTCAAAATGTTGAATTTAGCCGAAAGGTAAGACAGGTTTGTAGGTATGACATTATCAGAGGAGCACGCTGTTGCCTGATGGAGGAGCTAACACAACAGGAGGAGTCTGGGTTGTGAGAGGAAGCAGCTGCAGCTTATGGCATGCAGAAGCAGGAGGGCTGACGTCACAAATGGACCTTTCTGTTTGCAGAGTCGAACGTGATTGGTGTTTGCTGGGATTAGCTGACTGGACTGATCAGCTGATGTGACGTGTATGCCTTTTGAATCTTACCTGAACCACTGTAAAACGTCACTTCTGTACGTATTTGACTGCTGTGTGTTTACAGCTGTGACACTACGATGCAGGGGCTGTGATTAGGTGCCATTTCAGCCGGCGCCACCATGTCAGCGAGTGTGGGAGAGGATTGCATGCAAACTTGTGTATGCTTCCACATAAAGCAGGCAGCACTGCGAGTGTCTGAACAAATAACAACTGGGGAATCAATTCAATTCAATTCAATTCAATTCAATTCAATTTTATTTATATAGCGCCATATCATAACAAAGTTATCTCAGGGCACTCAATCACATGAAGCCGGTCGAGACCAACTTCCACACACACACAGACCCAACGTTCCCACCATGAGCAAGCACTAGGCGACAATGGCAAGGAAAAACTCCCTTTTAACAGGTAGAAACCTCGCGCAGAACCAGGCTCTAGGTGGCGTCATCTGCCTCGACCGGTTGGGTTGAAAGAAGGGGGGGGCAGGAGAGAGAGAGCAGGAGGAAGGAAAACATACAGTTGTAACAATAATAGCAACAACGGCAGTTGAGCAGGAACACGGAGGCAGCAGGTGCAACCACAGAACCAGACTCTA